>JAPDSC010000496.1:43890-57473 GCA_026290005.1 Latrodectus geometricus
TATATATATATATATATATATATATATATATATATATATATATTTAAGTGAAGAAAAAAGGACTTACCGAAAAAAAACTGTATTAAATTAGTACAACTGCTATTAAAACTGATTTTGGAAATAAAAATTCAATTTCATAAATAATATAATGAAATATTTGCAGCCGAGCAACTATCGTATTAATGCTAATTTCAAGCATTATTCCAATATCATTGTGCAATAAATTACCACTGGGTTCTTTTAATAAAGAACTTTTCAGTTTTGAAAGTCATACGCTGCATTAGTTCCAGTGCAGACTACTCTCAGAAAAAAAGTTCGGAACAAATCATTTCCTCAGAAAAAACTTTTTTTAAATGCGGAAATAAAACTTCAACGATTGTTTCTTTTCGATTCATTTCCTTTTCAAGTATTTAAAAACAAAGAATCTGTATACTCTGAGACAAAAAGATATTTTTTTTTCCAAATAAAAAATTTTTTTCATCAAATTATTTAATTTTTTTTTATAAAGTTAATACAATGTTATCCCTATATACTCTTTTCTTTAAGCAAATACGAAATTTTATTTATTGGACTTGAGAAAAAAAATGAAATTTTTATCTTTTTAAAGGGTTATTATCTTACAATTTTTATGAACCTCAAAGTTGTATAAATTTAAGGTAGGATGAATTCTTAATTAATAAATATGAATTTTTTATGGCTCTAGAATCAAGGGGTTGTTTTTTGTGATCCAGCATTTCTTACGTCCTTCAAACTGTATTGAAAAGAAAAGTGTCAAAAAATACGAATTTTTCTTGACTTTCAATTCTAAAATTCATGGCTTTTAGAATGTAATTCTTTCATTTCCTTGTAATATTCGAGTGTCTTGATTAAATTTTACGAATTCCTTCTTATTAAAATTGAAAACTCAAAGGCTCTGGATTTTGTGCATTATTCTTTGTTATGTGTTTTTTTTTTTTGTGCTCTTGAAAAACTATTTAAATGAAAGGCGACAGAAAAATGAATTGTAATGGTATTTAGACTCTAAAAATAATAATATAATATTATTTTCAAAACTTTTTCTTTTTAAATATTTCTTGTAAGTTTTTGAGTTGAACTCCAGTGGTTCAGTAGCTTCCCATTTGTAATGTAAAAAATCAAGAATATCATTTTTAATTTGTTACAATAACTGTAAAAACAACAGAAAAGCTTGAAGTGCTGTTGTATTGAGATCAAATGCATAAGAGTATATCAAAAATACAATCTATACAAAGTAACAACGATACCATGACTACCAACTTCAGTTTTTGTTTTGTATAGCCTCTTGGGATTTAATTGGCGCCAATACTATTCAGATCAGCAAAGTGAAGCATCATTTTCAAATGGCATTGATTGGGAGGGTGACCACATTCGCCCTCACTAGTTTACAGGAGCTCTGTGGGTTAAAAACAGGACCACGTTCATCTGTGGCGTCCAAAATTCTTCTGCTGGTGTGACGTGAATGTGGAGAGGAGGAGGTCAGCTCAGGTGTGACCTTATCTCTTGACCATGGCTCAAAGTACGAAGAGCTTAGTGATGACTGAGTATCCTAAACTCATTAACCTTAAGGTACAGCCCTGTCTCGTCTGAACCTCTGTAATTGAAGGCAGCACTGATTCCTAGCAATTAAATATGAGTTTATATTTTAATATCTCAGACGTTATAGATCTTATGCATCATTCTTTGCGATCCTGCATTTTCATGATCTATGAAACTATTTTAACTAGAAGGGAAGGAAAAAACACCAACTGTTATTGAATTTAATTCTAAAATGTCATGGAATTTACAATTTATTTTGATACCTCGCATTTTATGTTCCTCGTTTGTCTGTTTATTAAAAGTAGCAACGATTATTTGCTACTGAATATGATTACTCAAGCATTCTAGATCCCCAGCAACAATCTTTACGAGTCTGCATTTTCATGATTATCTACGAAATTATTATGACTAGAGTCTATTATAATGAAAGATATAAAAATGTTAATAATTTAAATTCTAAAATACCATGGAATACAAAATTAATTTTAATTATCTTCAACTTTTCATGTTCCTCGTAAGTGCTTCAATTAAAAGGAAAATGAATTTTTTATTATTGAATACATAAATGCTCAAAACATCGAGACTCCATCTAACGTTATTCATGATCCTACATTTTAGAATATTCATGACTATTATAATAAAAGATAACTGGAATAAGAATTAATTTTTTTCAATCCCAAAAACCATGGCCTATATATTTCCATTTATGGTAATATTTCTTAGAATAGGCTATGATAAAATAAATATACATTTTGCCATAGAAAACGTATTCTCAAATTCTCTAAAATTAATATACTTCTTTAGGTTTTTACATTTTTCGTACTCTTTAAAAATATTACAATGAGACACAATAGAATACTAATTGTCATTGAATTGGAATTCCGAAACAACAGGGAATATGCAACTCTGTCAATGATCATGTATTTTAGAATATGCTTTAATAAAATATGAAAAATATATTTCATCACTGAAAATGTATTCTATGTCTCTAAAATCCATAAATGTTTCTTGATGTTTTTGCACTTTTCATATGCTTCGAAGATGTTCGAATGAGAAGTATTGGAACACAAATTGTTACTAGATTTAAATTCAAAAGTGCTGTATCATTTCGATTATGACATTCAAATTCTCCATCCTATAAATTATTATAATTAGACTTGGGACAAATATAAATTACTATTATACAATGTAATTTTAAAATATTCTTGATTTGAAAGGAAAACTTTAAATATTTATGAAACAATAATAAAGGTTAAATTTTAATTAAAAGATACTTAAAAATGATATTAGCGAATTTATTACAAAATTCTAAAAATACAAGAAAATGAATAAACAAATGAATACAAGAAAATATAATGAAATGATTATAAAAAGATGTCTCACAAATATATTTAATAATGCAAATTTAATTTAAAAAAATAAAGCTTTTTAATTTTAAATATAATTTGTTTTATTCAATGAAAGCAGTACTTTATAAATTTTTTTTGCAATATTTGGCTCTTCTTTAATAAAATTTTTGGTTCGTTCCATAACTAGATAGCCATTTTCTGCGTAGGAGCATTAATTAAAGCTGATCTTCTATTTCAAATAGAGTTAAATTTGTTGGTTTGCGAACTGGACTTGGTGCGACAGGTGCCATATAATCCAGCATGCAAATTTTTGAATTTAGTGATATTTTTGTAAGATTTCCTTGTTTACCTGGCTATCCGATTATTATGACGTCATATGAGAAGGAGAAAAATAAGAATTATGTAAAAAATTTTATTTTGGAAAACCTAATGCTTATGTCAAAGAAAAGAAATTTAGAACATTTTGTTCCATTTGCTTACTTTAATTAAAATTTTCTTTTCTTTTAATTTTAATGTTTCAAAATTATATATTTACGCTTTTCATTTATCCTATTTAAATTTATTATTGAGATGCTTAAGCTTTATTTAGAAATTTTTTACGTCACAATATAAATAATTTTGGCAACATTTTTCATTGCCCCCCCCAAAAAAAATCGAAAAATCAAAAAATTAGCATGCTGGATTATACGGCATCTGTACCGCGAACTGTAACAATGTAAAGAATTGTAATAACCTAAAGAACACTATCAATTAAATTTCTGGTTTGGTGAAAGAGGTTAATCAAAATAATATGCCTTCAACTTATGGACAATTAACTTTATTTGATTTTGAAGAATATTCTGAATAAGAAATACTTGAATGGAATACTATAAATCTTTGTATTTATAGTTCGTGAAAGAAATGAGTCTGTTTAAAAGCAATGAAAAATATTTTTTTTAATACATGAAATTTTAATATACAAGCCTGTATATAAGCTTATATGATACAAAAAGTTTGATATTTATTATATAATGTCAAATTGCAAAGCGAATAATTTTTTACCAGTAGTTGGAGGATTTCCAAGATGCAGAAAATGTGTATGTTTTTACTTTTTTTGTAAAACCAGTTTTATTATGTTCCTGTAGTTAAAAATGTATAAAAATAAAGATAAATGTATTTGCTAATTTTTTCCAGTTGTAACCATATGATGCATTAACTTATCAAGCAATTTCAACGAAAAGTAAAAATTACAAGGAAATTACTGTATAAAAGTTTTCAAATGTTTTCAGAAAACGTAGTACACAAACAATAACACTTGTAGACATTGCTGTAAATTCATGTCTATTACTATAATACCATAAATTTATATTGAATGCAGATTTTGTAACTTGTAAAATGAATGAAATATAAATGTTATAGTATTTTGTTAACATCAATTAAAAACTATTCATATTTTAAAGAACAATTTTGTTGAATATCAGTAAGCAAATCATAAGTTAATATTTTTTTAATATTATTTTTAAATGTGAGTTGAATTATAGGAAGTATAAAAAAGGACAAATTCTTGAAAATATGAAGATGTCTTACTATCTTAAATGAACCAATCAATTTTAGTAAAATAATATGAAACTGATCGATGAAAATGAGATTTCCATCAATTTTAAATACATAAAACAAACAAAAAAAATTGATTTAAGATTTCAATCTATGCATATTTTTCATAAATCGTGCATTTGAGTTCCCTCTCTCAATCTAGAAATGTGCTTTTTAAAAAAGATATCAAATTTTGCTAAAATGTTTTCACATTCTGAATACTTTTTAGTCACGTTTAACATACGTATTGCTTTTATATCATAAGGTTGAATACTTTTGATAACACTTATAAAATTTAATTTAATTTATAAGATTTATTTTTTAAGTAGTACATCCAAGCATATATACAAATTTGTCACTGTGTTTCTTATTTCAATGGAAATAATCAGGACATCATCTTTATGATCTTCTCAAATCATGCTATTCAGAACAAAAGTAATACCTTTACTAAGGCTTTCTTGCAAATTTTGTTTGCAGCCAACTTCTTGAGTTGTGAAGACATAAATGATCAAGGTACTTTCATCAATTTTAGGAGAGGATACTTGCAATAATTTAGTATCTAATTTAAACTGTATTTTTAGATAGAATTAGGTCTTGCTTCAGAAAAGTAGCTCTATAGCGACAAACAAACCAAATCCCTGGTTTCTTGACCTAAATTTGCAAGGATTGCTCTAGGATTTGACTCTGTGTTGTTGATAGAATAACGAATGAAATTGTTGTCAGATTTCAATTCAATAGAGTATTAATATGCTACTAATTAAAAAATTAATTAGTAGCATATTAATACTCTATGGAGGTCTTTTATTATAGGTAAAGTGCCAAATTCATGCGTCGAAAAGAGGAGTCCTGGAAAATTTCTGTCTGTATGCATATACACTCTTTTTCAAAAAATTCTAAACACCAAGAAGAACTTTTACGATAGTGATGAAATTTTTTTTATGCAAAAACATCTTGATTGAACATGCAAATGATCGAAATTTCAAGGCAAATGAACAGAAAGTGTGTTTATAGCGAGTATTTTTAGTGCACAATTCTCAAAGCATATAAAACCAGTAACAGATACAAAAAATTCACTTTTTTTATTCTGCCATTGTAGTTCCATAAAGAAGCAACCAAAGATGTCATTAAGACGAAATCGAAGATTTTAAAAGCAACTAAAGGACTTTGAACGTGGTCGCATTGTGGTGTTGCGTGAAGCTGGGTGGTTATACCGATCTATCACCTGCAATGTAAAGACACTGCTGTGCAAAGATGTTTGCAGCAATGGTTGCTACAAAGAAATTACCGACAAAATGAAGGCTCTGGATAGCCAAGGAGCACAAATAAGAAGCAAGATAGGATAATTATTCACCATGCCCGAAACACCCCAACGGTATCATTGTTGATCATTCAAATCACTATAGCCTTTTTATACCACTCTGTGGTACCGTCCACCATCTCACGGTGCTTGTTGAGGCGGGTTACGCTCATAGAGGTTCTTAGACATTTGGCTTTGATCTCATAACATCAGTTTGGAGTGGAGTCGCAACTAATCATCATGGCTACCATCAGATTGTTATCGTATAATGTTCAGTGATGAATCCCGCTCTGCTCTTGGAGCAAATGACCACCATGTTCGTATCCAGAGAGGACGAGGCCTACGGCCCCAATCCGCCTTTGTCTTACAAAGGCATACAGCCTTAATTTCTGGTGTGGGGCTCTACTTCTTATGGTAACATTTCTTCTTTAGTCATCCTATGTGTATCTTTAACAGCTGAACGATATGTTGATACCATCCTGCGGCCGGTTGTATTACTCTTCATGATATGTCATCCTGAGGCCAGTTTTCAACAAGATAATGCCAGATCCCATACCGCTCGCATATTTCTGAACTGTCTATGTGCTGTTGATGTTCTTCCTTAGCCAGCAAGGTCACCAGAACACACTTCTACCATGTTTCACCATCTATGAGACATGGTAGGCCATCAGATTCGATTCAGATTCATCAAAAATATTGCATATCTGGAGCAACAACTAATGAATACCTAATAGAATATGTCGCAGGAAGACATTAGGAACCACTACCATTCTTTGCATCGACGAATTCACGCATGCATTGTTGCCAGGGTCAGTTCGGCCAATTACTAAGTTGATCATGTTCATCAGGCACAGCCACCTATTGAACATACAATAGGTGACAGTGAGCTGATTACTATGAGTTGTATTTTTAAATTATTTAGTTATTTGTGTATGAGCTATATGCATATTAAATTTCATCAAAAATAACCATTTTCTTCATGGTGCTTCGATTTTTTTTTTTTTTTTTGCAAAAGAGTGTATATATAAATTTTAGTTTGATGAAGTGTAATATACCATAATATTTCTCATTTATTTTTTAAACTCAAGAGCTAAATTTATGACAAATTAAGTATTATTGTACAAAGCACCACAGAAAATTCAAATTATTGAAAACGGAAAAAAAGTTTGTCTAAGCATCTCATTTTTTATAGATGGTACTAGATAATAATGCAGGGCTAAATTTAACTGTCAATATGGAATGTTGTCAATTGTAAATTATTTGTTAATTATTTCTTAAAATAACTGATATTAACGTGATATTTAAGATTTTGTTATCTACATTTTTTATATAGCAGTAATTAATACTTTAAGAAACTTTATGAGAGATGCCAAGTATTTTTGAATTGGATGCCATTTTAAGGTTGAAATAAATTGAATGGTTTTGGAGAAATTCAATTAGTTTGACAAAATTAATAAATCAAAATTGATTCTAATTAATCTTTAAAAACAGTAATGCATGTAAATTGATTCTAATTACTTTAAGTCTATTACTAATATAAACTTAAAGTCACTAATATAAACTTAATATAACTCTTAAGTCTATTTTCAATATTTTTAATTCCATCAACAATTTATTTAAGGATAGATTTTGTCAGATATGAAATTATTTCTGATTAATCTTGATTCAGTGTGTTGATTGGTTTTAAAAATGTTTTTCAATTAGAAGATTCAATATGAAAGTAATTTAATTCTTAAAAAAATGTCCAGGTTTTTAAAAGGAAATAAAACAATGAAATTTCACAACAAACATTTTATTTCATATAGAGGAACAGAAACAATTTATGTACAATTTCGAAGGAAGTACCTTCGATTATATATATATTATAATTATTTTTTCTTAAATGACAGCACAGTGATACATTCTAATATAGTATCTGAGTTGTGCTCATACAAGTGAAAAGTGTCCCAAGAAAAACTGGAACTCTTTGTAGGGAAATTTTCACAGTCTTGCTTTGATGATTTTAATCTGACGCATCCAATCCGAAATGTGTTCACAGATCATCATAATCAGTAAAGGTTGCTCAGATGAATTTCTGAAAGATGATGGGAAATCAGTGACATGTCCCTCACCGTCCTAAAACATTATTCTGGATACCAGAAGTAAAAGCAAGCAGCAGAAAGGGTGAATCGCATAAGGACTCCATCTGCTTCTGTTTGAAACTGAAAGAAAGAAACAAGAATTATCAATATCATATATAGAAGTAGAACACATCATCTGGATATTCATCTTTTACGTCTGGTACACTCAATTCTAAAAATTCAGATCATAGAGAAAACAAGTTTGAATAAGAAAAGCTATATTTAGCTGCATAGATTGTAAGAATTATGGAAATAGATTACGTAGCAGAAATCATAGATTGGTGTCGAGAAGAATGAAAAAAAAGAGCATCATTTACAAGATAAATAAGAAAGTATTTGCCGTAGAATGGAGTGAGAATAAGTACGCAAATTAGTTTAAGACGTGATTGCTCCTCTGGCTAGTAGAGAGTAGGAATATCAATTGTTATAAAAGCAGGTACACCGCGCAGATTCATCAATTTTAACAGTAGCGGGGAGAAATGGACGTATCTCGTTTGGTGTTGTTTGTTTTACAACTTCAAAGAAGGCTCATCAGCTGCTGGGATCGAGTAGCAGAATATGTGAAGCGTTTGGGGAAAGTGCTGTAAATGAATGTATGGCAAGCCATTGGTTTTGCAAATTCAGATCGGAAGATTTGTCCCTTTGCTCCCCCACAAGATTATGCGTTGCGTCTGGTGGACTTGTCAAGTGATTCACAATCTATCAGTTATTGTCAACAGTCCAAACAGTCACTGTGGATCTGTACTCGTAGCAACTGGAGCGAGTGCAACAGAAAGAGCCGCATTGGTTATTCGCAAGGGTGTATTGATTTTGGATGATAACGTGAGGCTTCATGCCACGCGGGTGGCTAGAAATACCATACAGCAATTTGATTTTGGGATTTTGTGCTAACCATCATCAAATTACCATGATTTTTTCCATTCCCTGGACAATCATCTTCTTGGAAAATCCTTCACAAACAAAGAAGACTTGAGCTAAGAACTCACTGACTTCTTTGCATTACAAAACCCCGACATTTATCACAAAGAGATTGGACAACTGGAGACACGTTTGCAGAATGTGCTGGATGCCGATGGTGATTACTTCGAGGACTAACAATAAGTTACATTTCCTGTTGGTCATGTTCTTTTGCGTCATTATAACGGCAAGAACTTTTTTATTTACCTTATAAAAGGCCAACACTTTACAAGCTTATAAAGCTGTAAATAAGAGATGATAAATATTGCTTACAAAATCGGTAGGATTTGCTTACAACAGGAATATTGTGCAACGGCTTCCAGAATGCAAATAGAAGATTCTAAACCCTGGTGTTTTTGATCAATTGGATGCATTAAAACAGCACCATCAATTACACATGTTGTTGGATTCCTCAGTGAGCATTCTTTATTTCCTTTCTGATTTATAGAAAAAACTTAAAGATAGCTAACAATTGCCCTGTTACAAAAGTAGTCTTCAACTTAAGTTATTTTTGAAACCAAGTAAAACAGAATAGAAATTTATTCCCTTATGACATCTATGATTACAATGGCCGTTATATGATTAGTGGTATGTAAACTTATTAGTTAACAGAGACAATAACCAACAGTTCAACGATAAAAATTTGTTTTGAGAAAACAAATGTTGATGTTGAAAAAACAAAATATTATGCTTAATAAAGAGGTAATATAAAACTGTAAGTTATCTAAAAATTTAAATTTCCAAAATGACGAATGAACGCAAATACGAACAATGGTCTTGCCTCTTTTTAGAAAACTTTACTTAGAACTGATATTTGTTGAATTACTCAGAACTTATATTTGTTGCTCTTAATTTTGATTCCAAATTTTCAATAATAAGGTAATTTTTCAAATTAATCTTTATAAAATTCATGCTCGAAAATTTTGTTCACATTTATGAGTAAGCCCAAATAAGAAAAGAGCATCAAATGCTAGTTTTCTGAATTAATTAAATGAATCTGGAATACTATTCCCTGCTTAATCAACTAAAATTTGTTTTATTAATTAGATGAGGCACATCGCTTGGACGATATGTACAAGATTCAGATTTGGAAATAAATCTAGACTTGGCCTGCAACTTATAAGTAAGAATAAATGTCTAGAAAGTTAATGGCAAATATATGCGCTAAAGCATAAAATAATCCATATTAAAGACATTTTACAAGCATACTATTTACTGAGCATATTTTAATTCTTTATGGAATAGAGTTACCTGAACTCATGTTAAGGTCGACGTGCAAGTCGGATTTCTGCTGCTCCGAGAGAATGGCCTCCAAGGGCTCGCTGGTCATCCTCTTCACCTTGGACAGCGTGGCCGTACACCTCAGTCTCATCTCATGCTTCTGAAAATGACGCTGCTTCACCACGAACTTGAGACCCAGCACAGGGGACTCCTCACCGTTTTGGTACACGATGGATTTCCTTGGAATAAGATAATCGGGCCTCACCTGCAACGACACACCCATGTTATTCTCATCAAATCAGTCAAGAAACTCGCTTTTGTAATTATTGAATACAAATCAATTGCCAATTATTTATTTCGTATTTTACTCTATAGTTCAGCATTTTATATTATTAGACCTTTAAGTTATTAAGAATGAAGGAAAAATTTTCAGTTTGATTGAAAGATTTATTTTGAGGGCGAGGAATTTTATTTATTAATTTTTTTTTTTGACAAAAGTTGAAAGTGTATCTTTCTATATTTTGTGAGGATAATAATATACATATTTAGTTTAAGTTATTCATTATTTTAAAAATTTTAAATTTATTCAATTAATAAATACAAGGGCTTCGTGGGCTAGCGGTAGGATACGGTTCTTCAGAAAGAGGTTGTGGGTTTGATCCCAGCCATTGCTAAGCAACGGGTGAGGGATGCTGCGTTTCTGCCATTTGCATGCACGATAGTTGCAGTGGGTGCTTGAGAGTTTTCCAACTTTCTTCCCTTGTGATAGTGTCTCAAGGGAAGAAACAATCTGTGAAATATACTCCAAAAGTCATTTGTGTGTGGACATTAAAATACATTAGACCATTAAGCAGTGTACAACGTGTAATCAAAAATATTAATCATGACATTAATACAAGAATTTTTTTTATTTTACATTACACATTTTAGTTTTTATTTTATATAGAAAACATCTGTTTGCATTTAAAGATTTTTAACACTAATTTGTTGAATGAATTATTAAAAATCAACAAACTCCCAGAGGTAATTTCAATTCATAATTTAATTAGCAAAATAAAATTTTCAAGTTAAAGATATCATTTTCAAAATAAATATGAATTTTTCAAAACAAAAATATTCTTTTGCTCTAGACATAAATATTTTCTATTTTTAAACTGAACTTTTAAAAGCATTCAAATAACAAAGACTAACAAATAAATTAAAGAATCTTTTATAAAATATTTTATTTATAATGCAATGAACAAATTTTTCATTGACATCGAATTTAACGTGTTTGATCTAATTATATAAGTATATAGTTAGATGGAATATATTAAACATATTATTCATATGTTATACGTTTATAATATTTAGCGATTATTTTTTTTAAAACCCATTAAAATATGATTAAATTATTCTTTTTGTATTTCTGCTAAAAATAAAATAAGAATAAACAGCTTTTTTTTCCATTTAATTAAGTTACTGCAATTATGTGAAATTTCGGAAAGCGGGAAAATTATTAGAAAATAAATAATAATATCCAATTTTAAATTATTTTAGCGAAGAATCTAAAACCAATTTGTAAAAAAATTCCTTTCTAATTCCAATCTATTAATTCTTCACATGAATATTTCAAACGTATCTGACTCCATTAAATTGGAGGCATATAATACATTAATTTTAAATTTTTTTTACTGTTATATAATATGCCAACTATTCATAAAATCTTCGAGGGGAGAGTAAAACATGGAAGAAGGTATTTTAAGTTTCTGATTTTAAATGTATTGATATAAAGTACAATTCCATATTATAATAGCACATATATTGACTTCAGGGGAATGCTTGATGCTTCTTCGTCTTCGTTGTTAGTATAGCTTGCCAAGACTGTCTCTCTAAGTTTTCTCCACCTATCCTTTTCCCGTGCAATGGCCCAACATCGATTTACCCCTATCACTTTTATATTAGTCCCTTTCCACTAACCTCTATAACCGAAAATAAATAAGTAATATGGAGCCACTATTATTAGAGAGATTATTAATCATAAGAAAACTTGATGGGATAAGCTAAAGTAATAGACAATCATGTCGATTGAAGTTTAGAAAGAAGACGATACCCATTGAAGTGGTAATCAGGTGATAATTGCTACGACATTTATTAGCGGTAAAATGTAACATCGGGAGTAGCTTGACTGTAACTTTGGCTCTGAAGCAAGTCGTCTTATTATTACACGCCAGCCCTGTTTTTTTTACACCAGCATGCTTCTTTAGCTAGACTTAGGTCAAGCTAAAGAAGCATGCTGGTAATTCATGCATTGAATTAAAATTAAATAAGAGTTTTTTAATTTTAATTCAAGAAGCAATCTTAATTCGTTAGAAGCATTCTTAATTTGATTTAAAACATTAATTAGCTTTGTAAGAGTAAAGTGTCAGCCTTACTTCTTTGTCGTTAATATACCAGTGCAATTCCGCAGGCGGCTGTGAGGGTGCAGCTGTGCAATTGATGTCCACGAGGTCCCCTACATTATACACATGTTTACCCCCGTCTATGCTTGGACCGTCTTTCTGTTGATCTAAAAAGAAGAGAGGCAAGATTTATCTACAAATTGATGAAAATTTAAAAATTAAAATGAACCAGGAATAGCATTAGAATAAATATCACCATGATTGAAGAGAAACAATAAACAACCCAATACAAAATGTGTCACGCATTTCAAAACGAAATATTTGCCAAATATGAAATACAATAAGCATAGAATTTATGATGAATATCATAAACAAAATGGTAAGAGCAAAATAAAAAATATCACTAGAATTGCATCATGACCATATAAGCATTCCCTTAAGAACTCTGTATAACAAGCTATTTCCATAAAAGCAAAAAGTGTGTTATAAGCTTTCTAAAATTTGAATATTATTAGTAGAAGTTGATAAAATTTGGTATACAGTGTTTGCATTTTTATTTCTAAAGGAATATTGTAATGATTTCAACGACCTCTAGATGCCGCTAAGGAGGCAACGAGTCGACGTCAGACATTGCTTTGTTTCGAAAGAATGATGGTGGCTGTGGCTAATGTTGGAAGTGTGTGTTCACATTGTTTCATATAAAAAAACTACCTGAGCTAGCAGTTTGAAAATTTCAGTTTTGTAAAGGTTCTGGAAAATTTAATAGGGGAAATAAAAGCAAGATCCTCAAATGTTCTAAAACCACAACTCACAAACCAAGAAATTTATCAGAAATAGTAATTAAACAGAGCTCAATATGATAGGCAAATTTTCACTATTGTAATTAGAACTTATCTCTCTCTCCTTCTACACGAAAAATAACTGCATAGACAGTTAAAATTATTGCATGTACAGCAATTTTGTTCACTTGAAGATCAAATTCAGTTGTTACTCTTCGGAAATTAAAAGAAGACTGTTAAAACTGCATAAAGATGATTGGATGACATTCGCTAAGGAGATTATTGGGAAACAATATTTACGAATAAAAATGTTTTACAGATGAAAAAATTAAACTCCATTTGAATTATAATTA
>JAPDSC010000500.1:855-12091 GCA_026290005.1 Latrodectus geometricus
GAATGTGATCTAATTTCTAACCGGGGAAGTTAATGTAGTAAATAAACATTAATAATTTAACTGTACGATTGAATGCGTTAGTATTTTTCCTTTCTCTCATTTTATACTTTGTAAAGCAACACAAAATGTCTTACTAATAGATTTTGGAACTAAAAGTTTTTCATGAAATCCTTTTCTCCATGTCTTGATTAGTCTAAATATCAAGTTAGATGTCATTTCGGCTATTAGATAAAGATACAGATTTAAAAAGATCACTCTCTCTCTCTCTCTCTCTCTCTCTCTCTCTCTTTATATTTATTTTGTATATATATTATGATCGAAGTAATGATAAAAGTTCTTAGTTAAAAGTTATTTAAAAAATTTACTAAAAAAATGATTCCTAAAACTTAAAGTAATAAATTGCAAAAATTAATTTTCCATAAACGTTTTATTGTATAAAAATTGACATTTAATTAGGAACTGGTTGAGTTTCTAGATGAATTGTTTTTTAAACAAATTTATTCTTCCTTCTAAACTAAGAAAAAGGTATAAGCAAATATTTTTATTTTTATGTATGCCTAACAATATAGGATTGACATAATATTTTTTCAATTTTATTATTTGATAAATAATGTTGGTGTGTGTTTTACAAGAAAAATCTTTTACTTTAATCTTTTAAATTCTAAGTATTAATTTGTTGATAGATTTTGTGCTGAGAAATTAACTGTTTATTTTTTTAAAAAAGGAAAGAATTAAAATGTCTCCTTTCAGATTAGAAAATAAATAATTCCAATTTTTCTATCGAAATATAAAACTTTGTTCTAGATAATCGCATGTATTTTTTTAAACATAGGTCATATATTTCGGAAATTTAAAATTTTCAATATAATATTTTTTTGCTATTACTTATGTTATAACTCTTCTCAATCTGTGTCATGCCGACTAACATCAAATAATAGCTTTCAAAACATAGAAAAAACTGAATAAATTATGTAAATTTACATATATGCTACCAATATTTTAGGCACATTCATGCCAGGATCCTGCTTAGTTCACTTAAATATTATTCATTTATGTAATTTTTGTGAGGTAGATATTTTGTTGTTTTATTATTAAAATATGCATGTCATTAAATTTCATGAACTTTTCTAGGAGCAGAATTTATGTTTAGAGGTTGAAGCATAATTTAATTCAATCATCTAACTATATTTTCTATAATTAAAAAAATTAGTAGTTGAAAAGAGTCTTCTTTAATATCTATTTATTATTCAGATTTACGGTGAGTTGATTACTCTTGATCAACAATTTGACTGCTACTATTAAGAACACGTGCTTTTAATATTGTAGAAAGCTGTATGAAAAGAAATTTTGTTTGTTTTTAATGCAGCTTTCCACAATATTGTGGTTAATATGAGCCTTATTAACAACATATTTAGGCAATGTAGTTTACTTAACATTTTTTTACAAATTTATTCATTTAATGAAAGGGTTTGTTTAAAAATACTTATACTATCTTTTGTTGTAACATCTGGTTAATGATTCTACATTTATAAAAGCCTTATGAATGAGCTAACTTCTCATTTTCTTGTAATGTGAAAAATATGTTCTTCTATTATTATTAATATTGACCAGATTTTATTCAGTTAGTCCTCATTACCTTTCACCAAACGAAGATAATCATTTCTTTTTTTGTTAAAAATATGATTAATGTGAGGAAATGTATAAAATAATAAATTTTATATGAATAAAATGTTCATCCTATTAAACTTATCATACTTATTTTCTAAACTTAAAAGATAAAATTTGCGTTCAATTGCATCAATTCTTCATTCTATCACACGCTTACACATTCATTCTTTCATATTTATCCATAGTCATGTTTGTAAAAACAACTAGAATAATGAGATAAGAAATTAATATTCTTGCCATATCAAACAAATTCAAATTTCTGAAGATAATTTTTTAGATTTAAATTATATACCAAATATTCATAAAACATGTTTCTTTCACATAGTTATCATAAAGCACTTTATAAGGAAAGGTTAGAAATAAAAGATATTTTTCTATGACAGTTTTGTACAAGTTGTTATCAAGCACTACATAATCTCATGGAAACAAAAGTTAAATACTGCGTAACACTTTAACTTAAAAGAATTCAAACTCTCGTAATATTTCTTTTAAGAACATCTTAAAAGTAACCTGTATATGTGTACCAAAATATCAAAATATTGATCTTTTCTCAATTAAATATTAACAAACTTTGCATTTCTTAAAACATAAAATTTTCAGAAATGTTTGCTTCATTAGTTTTAGAGATAATTTTAGTAAATGCTTTATAATATTATACAAAATTAAACTTTTTAAGGGGTCAGATTGTTGTTTTAAGATTATTGTTTTAAGTTTATATATATAGTAACTAAATATTTATAACTTTTACTGTACTCATATCACATGAATCTCATATTATATTATGAGAATCCATCGTGTACATCAAATTTCTTCTTAGGGTTCAAATGAGGAAATACATGAAATGACATTTTTACCTTTAGTTATCTGGATATCATTAATTGTATTTTTTGTTATTATATATTATGTTTTAAGCAACACAATTTTACAGTTGATAGATTTTAAAAATTCTCATTTACCACAAATTTTCTAGTTAAAAAACCATGCTTTTTCTGTTTAATTTTAATTTATACATGCGTGATAGTGTATTAAATCAAGAGAAATCACTCACAATAAAATAATGATATTATTGACTTTTAACTGTTTGAAATTCTTTATAATGCATGTGCTTAGATGTTATCTTGATAAAAAAAACTTTATGAGAAATAACCTGTACTACTTCTTAAAGTGTAAGCATGATTTGAGAAATATACAGTCAGTCGGTAGATCTTTGTGTAACTTCCACTGTCTATTCATTTACCCCCTCTAGGAGTTATGATTTTCTATTAAACATTCCATGAAGCACGTTGAAATATAGCAATAGCTGTTTCTGTTGATATTTTTTTTTCTAAATTTCAGTAACAGAATCATCCATTAGCAATGTATAATGTAATTAAATATTTCACTTTGTATATGACTTTATTATTAGCTATCCTAAAACACTATTTATTTTTTTCACACAATATTTTTATTATATTTCACATTATATTTATTATTATATTTCATTATATTTATTATTATATTTCAAACTATATATGACTTTATTTTATTAGCTATCCTAAAACACTAGTTTCAATATACCCTTTTGTTAATTTGTAAATCACTGAATCAAATTCTTGTAGAAACATAACTGTAAATTAATGAACTTTTATTTTATATTGGAGATATTTTGTATTGTATTATATCTCAGTTATCAAGCATCAAAATTATCTAAGACTTCTAAATGAATTAGGATCATTTGAGAAATCAATTTATTATTCTTTTTAAAATAAATCTAGGATTTTATTTTGGAAAGGAACTTTAAAGTTTACTTCTGGAACTAGAGAGAGATTAGAATAAGGAGAATAATTACATTTTTATATCTGTAGGAATAAAAGAAGCTTTGCATTTAATCTGATCGAATTGGAAGGAAAAGTATTGAATTCATAAATAATTGTTATCCCAATATTATAATTACAACTATAAAATGTAATACCCCTATGGATTTTAGTAAAAATGTTTCTTTTGTTATAATAAGTATGTTTAAACCAGCTTCAACTTTAAATCATTCTTATCATTTAATAATTTATATATTTTCAAATTTAATCATCAATAGATTATATTGTATTTTCTTTATTACTATTGAAAATATTCTACTTATAATACGTGTTTATGAAAAGATATTATGGAATAGAGGATTTTATGTAAAAATTAAAACTAACTATCCATATATTAGAAGATTATTTTTTATTACATGACAAATGTTTTATATAGAATACACTTTTCAATATAAAATGAAAACTAAGCAAGATTTTAAAAATTTTTGAACAGTAAACTACTGCAAAGTAATATGCTTGCTACCGACTGGAAAAGTAATGAATTTTTAATCTGTTTGCTTGGTTTCTTAATTACAATAAAAATAAATCTTTTATTTATCTTATTCTGATGTAAGATTTTTTAGGATCTGATAAAAATCAAATGTCTATAAAAAATTCATTGATTGTCAAATTGCTTTACTTTATTTTATTGCTTGCAATATTAGATTATGCAATATTTTTCATCTAAACAATTTTACGACTGCATTAAAATAAGTGTAAATACCCAAAAATTATACCTCGAAAAATTTTCTCTATTTAATTAAAACTATAAGTATCAACCTGGATATAAATCTTTGAAATAAAATATTCAATGGTTATCTCAATGCTTTCACTACTAAGTTGTTTCGGTAATTAGTTTTAATAATTATTTTTCTTAACTTAATTATAAAAAAATGCATTTTTCAGGGAAACTAAAATTTCTTTAACTTCAGATAATTAATAAGACTTTATTAAATTAAACTTTCAAGCCAAAATACCTTATCGTAGTTTAAAATATTTGCTTATGTTTTTAATTATTTTGATAGCCATTTAAGTTTGTATCATGCTTAATTAAATGTGCCATTCTTCTGTATTATAAATGAAGTTCAAGAAAAATGAAACTAATGAGAAATTGTAATTTTACTTTATTTTATGTAGGTTATGATAAATTGTAAAGCAAATAATATTAATGATCAACATTATCTTGCACTCAGATCTATTCTTATTTTACATGTAAAAACAATTTCTCTAGGTAAAATAGTATATTTTAAGAGATTAATACTTAATTTGAAATTTACTATCGTTTTCTAATTAAGTAGAATTTTTAGGCACTTTATTTATTATCACATTTATTTATAACTATTATAAAAGTATTTTAAATTCAAATTAAGATCTTTTATATACTTGGATTAATTTAAATACTTCAATTCATTAATAAAATTTTATCGATGGAGCTTCACTTTTGTATACTTTCGAATCATTTATTTCTAATGTGATAGCCGTATAAATAAATTTCAAATGCAAACTATTGATGTAGAAAATATTAAGTTGTAAAATAATTTATCTTTTTATTTATTTATTTTTTTTGAAAAATTTTACAAAATTACAATTTAATTTAACAAATTGACCATAATGAAATATTTGAATAATTTTTCTTTTAATAAGTCTTCCATTTTTTTTTAAATAGTGAATTTATCTAATGGCAAATTTTATAGGAATATGTATACATAAATTATGTTCTATAATGATAAACATAATAAAATGAAGCTTGTAGAAACATGGCAAATAATGACAAATAAAAAAAAATAATAGTTCATGCTTTCACAAACATTTCCATTTCCAGTTTCATAGAAAATCTGTGGAAACTGTTAAACAGTTTAGTAAAATTTTTAAAGATGAGCCCTTATAAACTATAAATGCTGAATTCTGAAATCATAAAATAGAAATAAAATATCATGCTTCTACGCCAGTGAGCTTTCAGTGTTTAAAAACTATTTTTTATATTAAGTACCTACAATAATAATAATAAGTATTGAAATATGTACTAATTTTTTATTCACTCAAGGAAATATACTTTATAATAAACTCTTAATAGAGTAGTGCATTTATGTAATCACTACAAAATTATGTAAAGTATTTTAATCATAATATGTTACCGGCTTCTATCAATCTTCAATATCTTTATTTGTTTGTGTTTATAAGCCTTCTAATACTATCTAGTCATGGATAATTATATTTTCTTAACGAAATTTTAATTATATCAAAATTTTCATATAGTATCTTAGAAATAACTTGTTATATAATATAATTTTGTAAACATTATTTTATAATACAGTGCAATAGCATATCCCCATATATAGATTTCTTTAACGCACATAAGTTTACTTTTATCTGCTTTCCATAAGCTAAATATTCCTGGCTATACTTTCTAAGTGGCAACAGTTTACTCACAGTAAAAGTTTAAAAATTCTGAAACAGTTAATTAAAGAGACTTAATTAAAAATGTATTACATAAGTAATTTACAAAATTGTTAATTCACAAAAAAATATATTCACTTTAAATGAATAGGTTACTAATTTACTTAACCTGGAACTAAATATCTTGCAACAATGTATACATTAAATTGTCCATTTGCTTTATCTTTTCCGAATAAATTTATATCTAAATTACCTTCTTTTCATTTCATACAAATAATTCATCTCATTTAAGAAATTTTCTTCAGATGAATATTATTAATATAAATAATAATATATACAATACATACTTAAGCAATTGTATCGAACGCTAAGCAGATGTTATGCTATCATCTTATGATCTACGTGTTTAGGGCTTCTTAAAATTCATAGAAAAGACACTTTTGACCACCTGAACAACTCTCATTTTAATCATTTGTTTGGAATTTCTGTTTAGTTATTAGCAATGCTAGTCATTTATTTGCATTAAGAATCAACCATTTTTGATTTAAGTTATATTTGTTGTGTCACAAATTGTCTCCAACTGCATAAAAGTGATTGTTTCCAAAATATTTTTAGAGTGTGTTTCAAACATCTATCGTTTTCGATGAAAAAAGCTATCAACGTAAATTTAAAGCTCAGCATTTTAACTGACACTTCTCTCTGTCTCCAACAGAAAGCAAATTTATAACAGCCAATTTTACCAATAGATCCACTGGAGCAAACACTTTTAACATCATGTCAGGGATGGATGCTATATTCATAATTAGAATTATCAGGTAATTAATGCAGTATTTAATTAAAAAACCCTTTTACTAATAAATATCATCCATAAAATTTGATTTTTTAAGGCTGTACCATCTCATACACATATCATCTAGATATCAAAATAATTTACAACACGAATACATTTAATTATCTGTTGCAAAATTATCATGTCACCTATTAAAACAGTATTATTTTGGGTTATATACATTGGTTGGGACCACTAACTTCAGTGTCACTGAAAATAGGTAATAACGATTACTCCTCTAAGCGGAGACAGACAATAATCTTTGTGACGAGTTGAGAGAAAATAATATCAAAAATCATTCATGGTTGGTTAGGTACTTTACCGTGATTGAATTTAGTTCATGCTAACTGACAAATAGCCTGAAATAGACGATAATAACTGTGCAAGTAATGATAAAACTACCCGATTTCTTTGCATTGTTACAAATCTGCTGAGCATCTTGAAACAAGTAAGCAACTGATAGTACTTTCTGCTATCAATTGTCCCAGGGGATTATCGTAACTAAAAAATAGCATCGTTTCAAATTTTGAATAATATGCCTGTTCAATGAATTCACTTCTCTTATGCATATAAGCTCCCTTTTGGTGTTGTTAATAATACTATAGAATGACCTTAGGGTAAGTGTTTGTTTTAATGCTTACGCAAAAATAGGGAATCAAAGATGGTTCACATGTGTTAATTTTAATTTTAAAATCATTAATAATGCATATGTGAAAAATTGTTTTATCACTATAATGTTTAAAATATTACACTTTGGCCAAATGTAATCAGTTTTCAAGATTTGACAGTTTTTCTAATTGTTACTTCAATCAAACATGACTAATTAGTGATTTGAAAAGAAAGAAAGTTATAAAAATAAAGGAAACAATAATAATTATAATTAAACAATGATTTTTAAATATTTCAAAATTGTGAGAAACGTGTATGAGTTAATATTTGAGTGTGCAAAAGAAATGCTGCATAGTTTTTTTAAATTATTCGCGAAAACATGAGAAACACAATAGAAAAAGCATTTTCACGTCTATAGATATATTACGTTTTTTATCGCCTCAATTTCAACATCACAGATATAACTCTACTTAATGGCCCATTTTCACTGAACTGCTAAAATATATGTAAAATTATTTCCCTTGTATGTTACTATCATTCACTTTTTGGATGTTACTTTTCCATGAACTATCCATTAAAGCTCTTGTAAATTTATGAGATTTCAATTCTTTTCTACCAGTTTAACAAATTGAGAGCTCTTATCATTTTCGAGAATATTTTTTAACTTCTTTCTAATTTTTCTAAAAACATAATGTATAATATTTAAGACAGGATCTTTTTTGCTATTAATTATTGTCGTAGTGCAAACGACATAAAAGGAGCCGCAGAGGAAACAGATGTTACTGTAAATACATTCTGTAACAATTCCTCTCGGCAGTAGTTTTGTAAAATATA
Source organism: Latrodectus geometricus (assembly GCA_026290005.1). Lineage (NCBI taxonomy): Eukaryota > Metazoa > Arthropoda > Arachnida > Araneae > Theridiidae > Latrodectus > Latrodectus geometricus. The sequence goes on from JAPDSC010000500.1 coordinate 9,025, forward strand.
AAAGAAAGGAAACATAAAAATTGGAATATAAAGAGACAAGGGCAATAAAGAAATAAAACTATATATTTCAAAGTGGCACCCGAAAACTGCACTTAAAGTTTATTGCAGTTTTCCATCCCAGGGTCCTTTTCCCCTTGGGATGTATGGGTGGTCCATATGAAATTAAAATATTCTCTTTTTGTTTGTGTGTGGCCAATCAAGGGTTTTGGAGGGGAGATTTCTGACCATTCCCTGGAAGCCTAACACCGATGAGATACAAGAAAATATCCAATAGAAGAAAATGGGAGGAGAAATGAGTGCAATAAAAGTTAAGGAGTTGAAGATGGAGAAGTCTTCGTATTCGTATTCAGATTCAGTATTCAGATTCTGATTCAGATTTCAGAATTCTCAGATGATGATATGATAGAACTACAACAACAACAATAAAATAAAGGAGTTGAACCGAGGAAGACGCTAAGCCTCCGACGAGGGATATGGATTGAGACCTATGTGACCCCGATTAGATATGGGAGAACCAAGAATTCGATGAGATAGAAATATAGTTCCCCGATGATAGAGTGAAATTGGTGGAGAGGTGAAGCAGACTTACCCAAATGAGAGACATGGAACAGACGGGGTGATACTGGAGCAATGCGATGATGAAAGGAGAGCCTAAAGAAAGTGTATCAGCAACTGTACTGACCTACCAAGGGAAATTAGAGAAAAAGCGAAAGATGATGTAGAGATAAGTCGAATTACTGAAGGTTTAAATAGAGGTAAACTACCATTTAAACAGGAAATAAGTCGGTTTTATATAGACAAATCAACAGGTATACTTATGCATTTAGGGAAAATAAAAGGTAAAAAGGAATTACAACCCCAAATTATATTACCGAAAAGTTTACAGAAGTACGCCATTCAGACTTCCCATATGACTCATTTAGGAGCTGATAAAACTTATCAGGGCGTAATTAGTAAGTATTGGTGGCGAGGAATGTACGCACATGTCCGAAATTATGTGAATTCGTGTGAAACATGTGGAAAAGTTAAGCCAAACAGACAAAAGAAAAGAGAATTCGGGAATGTACCTATTCCAAATGAACCAGGCGAAATTTTAAGTGTAGATATTTGTGGACGTTTTGCGACAGGACACTATGTAATTAGTTGTATAGATAATTTTTCTCGGAGAATCGAACTATTTCCAGTAACGAATATAAAAACGGAAACAATAGTTCGAAAATTATTAAAATATATGTCCGCTTATGGTAAGGTCAAGTTTATATTTTCAGATAGAGGTGGCCAATTTACGGCAGAAATGCATAGAGAATTAAATCGACAGTTAAAGATTAGAAATTTATTTACTACTCCATATCATCCCGCTGCAAACGGTAAGGTGGAGCGAATTCATGGATCTCTTAAGAATACGTTACAGTCATTAGGCAATGAAATAGATTTTGAATTAGCGGTGAATTTACACGCTGCATTTTATAATAATTGTATACATCCAGCTACTGGATTTACTCCAAATCAGCTATTTTTCGGGAGAGATCTCAAGTTGCTAACGGATAATTGGGAAATAAACCCCCAGGCACAAAAATTTCTGAGTTATAATACATTTTATGAAAAAACTGTTCAAACATTTAATACATTTCAGAAAGAGGCTAAGGAAAATCTAATTAAAGCACAAACAACACAAAATTTAATACAAAAAAAGAAAGCGTGTTCTTCTAAGGTGAAAATAGGGGACATGGTATTTTTAGATGAATCGACACGTTTCCGTCGTCGTTTTACAGGACCTTTTCAGGTCATAAAGATTAATTCACCAAATGTGGTGACTATTGAATCAAGGTTTTCCCCAAGTATTTATACTAGAAAAGTAAATACAGCTCGACTGAAAATAATGAGCGAACGACGCTCACATTTATGCTAAGCATGAGTAAATACTTTTGCCCTACCGGAGGACAAAAGCGTCGGAAAAGGGTCAGTCCCTCTTAGCGGGAAGAAGGAACAATGGCGACGGGGTGAATACATGTCATGATGGAGAGGTCATAAACATAGGACACAATGAACAAAATTTATATAAGCCCTAAATTTACAATGGCAAAAGGATGTTAGAGAATTTAAGAAAAGGAAAGGAATAAATGGGTATACTACATAAAGCCTGAAAAGAAAAAAGTTAATTTTTACTTTACCTCTGTTACACAGGCGAAACGGCGATTCTGACAGGGTGTTTCCAACAACAAAAAAGGAAATGGCTAATTTTTCCCCTTTCCTTCCTTCAAAAGTACTGGTCAACAAACCGGTTGTCCCACTCCAAACTGGACTTCTGGGTCCTGCGAGCGTAAGGGGGGGATTCCCCTAAGAACTCTCTTTTTCTCCCATCGTTGTTACGGGGAACAGGCGTTTTTGCACTTTTTAATTATTTATTGATAGTTCTCGATTTATTAAAGCAAATATTACTACGGCGTTTAAGAAACATTGTTAACAAAATGAGAAAGTGAGAACTGTGGTGAAAAGCAGTTAAATAAAGCAGGAAAATTTTAAAATATTGATAATTGTATAATATTTTTTTAAAAAAAAAAAAAGGACCAAATTAAAAATATCTCACGATTTAATAAAATATACATATGGATATACGTTGTTCACTGATATTTTTTTTTTCACTTGTATTTGTATTTATTTTTTTTAATTTTACTTATTTTTGCTTTCTGTTAAATATATTTGGCCAGTGGAAATGAGAGAGATGACTCACTCGTAACTATGATTATATATAGATTTATATTTCTTGCATAGACGGTACTTAATTGATCTACAGTATTCTTATGGACTTATAAGAGAAATGTGAACTATTTGAGTATATAACATGAAAAAAATGAATATGTGCATTGTGATTCATGAACATTTACCGATTGTGCTGATATTTAACATGGACTGTAAATATCTTATATGTAAATTTTTTTATAATGAAATGTTTTTACTGTTTTATAGAATATGGAATGCTGATATGAATGCTTAAATCCAATGAACTGTATCTACTAAGATGATACTGTATAAATTGTAAGATTATTCATGTGAAATTTGATAAGTT
>JAPDSC010000515.1:0-12113 GCA_026290005.1 Latrodectus geometricus
ACTATTAAGACATTTGGACCTGATGCTGTTATTGTCGGACCTCTATATGCTAATGAGGCAATAGTTGCTGAGGTAATGTTGCGAAAACTGATTTTACTATCGCCGAGAGGAAAACGGTTCGCAATGATGACTTTTTCGGACAATGTTATTGCTTCTCGTTTCATGAAGCGTATTGGGTGTAGTCTAAAAAGTGAAAGTTTTCATCTTTACAAAAAGAGAAGAATCTTTTCTGATCACAGTAAATTATTTGCCATGTTTCATTCTAATTTTTCACCACAGTAAAATATTTCACGCAATAAAGTTTGTAGTTTTATACCAATATGTTATTGACTGGTTGCTAGTGTAAGATTAAATTATTTATCCAAACATAACTAAGATCAATATGATTAATTGAATAATTTTTTATTAATATGTATAATTGAATAATTATGAATAATTGTTTTATTTTTACTTAAATAGTATGTATTTAATATTGAAATGTTATATGATGATTTTATTTTAAATTCAGGAGGATAAATATATGTGTAATATTATTTATAAATATTCCGATATCAACTTTGTATAAAACACATATTTGTCAATAATATGCAATGTCAATATAACACAGTATAATAGCATTGTAATTTATGTCTTAAGGCAAAGTACAACTTTAATGATTTAATCATCTCACAATTTATATTTATACAATATATCATATTATTCCTTATTCATATGTGGGGAAACTCAGCATAAAATAATTATACCAAGATAAGCTTGCTTCGTAGATAATTAGTGGAGATTAGAGAATACAAATCAAAAAGACTAAGTTAAATATAACAAAATTAAATTATTTACATTAAACATAAATGTCTCTTGATCAAGTATAATATTATTTAACCATAAGCTCCTTTAAAACATGTGTACAAAACAAAGCCGCCAGACTTATGGAGAAGAGATTAAAAGACTCATTCTCTTATGTAAGAAGAATCGCTCATGTTAGGGTTTTTGACATTCTGCATCTCTAGTACTCTCTCGAATCATTGGAAATATTATACATTTCTGGTTTGTGGTATCTCTCTCTCTTATATCATTATACTGGTAGGGTCCTTCAGTCATTCTCATTTATTTAAGATCTCTCTGCTGCCTCTCCTTCCTTATCTTTATTTCGTGTACTCTTCCTATCTCCCTGTCTTTTCTTCTCTCTCTCTTTTTCTGTTTTTCTGTTTTGAAATGCATATAATCATTGGAGGTCTTCTCTATATGTTTTTTGAGTTCAAATCCCCTACTTTTATTGTCTTTTTCTATCCTCCCACTTCTACAATTGGTTGATTTTCAATCACAAAATTAGCATGTAACTTCTGGAATTCCTGGGAACGGTCAAAAATTTCCCCTCAAAATCCTTGAAGGGCCACACAAAATTTCAAAAGCGATTTTTTTTTTGTTTTTTTGCATTGGACCATCCATTCATCCATCCAAGTTAAAAAGTACCCTTTAATGTAAAACTGTCATAAACTTTTTTTACTTTTCCTGCAGCTTTCAGGTGCCATTTTTAAATGCCTACATTTTTATTTCTTTATGGTATTTACCTCATTTTATTACAATTTTTATGCATTTTCTTTGTTTTATATTTCAAATACTATTGCTGAGAGGAATTGTTATTGAGTTCACTATACAATAAAACACGTGTTTATTCTCAAGCTCCTTTTATGTCATATACGCTACGACATTATCGTTGACACTACCACATATCTCCTATAATTAATTTTAAATCTTATCTTAAAAGTTCAAAAATATACTTCTTTGTCCATGAGATTCAAAAAATCAACATACTTTTCTTTTAAAGATTCTTCCTTCTGTTCACATTATATTTTAACTAATATACATGAGCAATTTTATACATGTTTTTTCCAAATATATTCGTCTCCTACATATGTGAGTAAAAATGAAAAATACAATATTTTTAAATAGATCATATAAAACAAATCTTTATAAATCATTATAATCTAAATCTTATATTTACATAGAATCAACATCAATATTATACACCTGCAGAATCAACATTTCCACTACACAAAATATCAAAGGTTCCATAATAATTTGTTAACATCATTATAAATTGTTTAATATTTTTGCTGAAAATTTCTTTTTTATTTAAATTCTAAGCGTTGTAGTTATTTTCATTACCCACTATTTTTATTCGTAATAATTATTCAAAGTCTCTTTAATCTAATCTGTCTAATCTAAATTAATCTGTTTTCTACTTTGAGGGTATGATTTTTGTTCCTTAAGAGAGATTATATATATATATTTAGACCTGTAAATGAATACTTATTATTTTCTAATATAGTATCTATTTTCTGAGAAAGATTTAGAAATATCATTTTTTCTCATATATGTTTAATATAATCCACATATAAATTTTTCGTTACATAAATTAATAAACCATAAAAAGTTTTAATTTTTGAATTTTTATTATTTTTTCCTTTGTGAGCTTACTATTTAAATCAGCAATCATTACTTCTAATGTATTTATAGAATAATGTAATTAAATTCTCATTATAAGAAGCATTATGGTGTTATAAGAAACAAATCACTCATTATAGTTGATTAAAAAAATATAGTAAGTCTTCTAAAAATAATAATTTAATCGAATTTCAATAAAATATTCTCTAAAGTAGTTTTTCACATTAAAAAATAGAATAAGAAAAATAAATAATATTAAATGTATGAACGTGTGAACACATGCTTTTCTGGATCTCAACAAAATTTAATATGAACACTTTTAGAAATTAATAAAATATGTCGGTAAGAAATAAAAAGTTTTAATTTAGAAAAACTGGTAAACATTTTATTTAAATATTACAAATTTAATATTTCTTATTTTGGTTTTAAATGAAGTAAGGGCTTTTTTGATGTAAATAACAAGATTCACTTGTAAAATTTTCTTGAACTAGACAGCATGTTCAGTAAAACACTGAAAAATATTTTATACAATATTTCATACAAGAAAGTTAATAGAGTGATGTAAATTGAACATTATCGTACCACTCTTGTTGATAACAAATGATGTAAAATATTACGTAAAAGGAGACCAGAAATAATTTTTCAGAAACTTTCAAAACTAAATGTTTACCATGAAAAATTATATAATGCCAATCTTGCGAAATATCGCAATGTTGAGCGTTATAATTATTCTGAGATCAGCATATTATTGTCTATGGGAAAACAGCTTATGGTAATATAAGACATACGAAAATGTTAAAATGATTTTCACATTGTTATTGATTGAAATACCTACTGGGTTTTGTTTTAATTGTTGTTTTTTTTAATTATGAAATTCACAAACCCATGCAAACATTTATTTCATGAAATATTTTAACCAATAGCCCATATCCAATAATGGTATTTTAAGAGAAAGAAATATTAAACTAAAATTTATATGTTTAAATTTTCAGAAAAAATGTTTTGCTTATCATCATTCTCAAAATATAATAATATATTACATACATTTGACTGAAAAAATTTGGAAGAGCTATATCATTATACCTAGGTACATTACTTATCCTGTTTTGTTTTTGTTAAGTATGTATATAACTAATGTTTTAGGTACTCCTTTTTTGTTGTCTAATTTATAGATATATATATAAAGACTATTTTAAAATTTCGTCGTAACATATTTAAATACTTATTTGTGCATTAGTATCTTGATTCAAAGATTTAAAGTAAAGGAAATTCTATAAATCACATATTTGGCTATAGAATTTCCAAAATAAATCTGAAAGCCTAACGAATATCAATTTTCTAAATAAACTAAAATACATTTTAAAATACTTTGATTTTTTCATCTAAAATGCATGAAATCAGAAATTATTCATTGAAATATTTGTTATAATTTCAAAGACATATTTTACAATGGAAACTTCCTTCTTCAATTTGCTAACTTTAGATTGTTTAATATTTAATAAAAAATAATTTTTCAAGCAAATTTTGTATAATTTTGTTGTTATCAAAATGTTCAAACATTCTCTAAACATTTTATTCATTCACATTTTAAAATCAATATAAAAATTATTCCAGTCTAATAAAATAATTTAAAGCCATTAGAAATGATACGTTGAAATAAGATATGTTTCAAATAATAATGTATGTATGTATATTTTATGATAGTTAATAAAAATATGATAGTTGTTTATGATAGTGAAAAAAAATATCATGAAGAAAGGTTTAACGTGATGTTTAGATTTCTTATATTTTAATACGGTTAGTTATAAAATAACTAAAAACCTTAAAATTAAAAGTTTTCCTCTCAGATATTCTTGATTATATATTGAGATTCATGGAAAATAATTTAATAATTCAATTTTTCTTTTGATTTAATATATTTATATTTCATACATAATTAATAAATTCCTAACTAGTAATTAATGTGACCTTTCAGTTTAAAATCTCTTAGTAGGGCAAATTTTTATGCCTCATTAATTTTGTATCAGTAATATTATTCAATATATGAACACATATTTAAAAATTCTAATGCTTGTTACTCTGATTTCTATAATAAACCATTCTTCATTGTTCTAAAATATTCAATTTGTATTAATGACAAAACTGTATCAAAATATTCCTACATCAATGGAAATAGATCAATAAACTGTTCTACGCGATATAACTAGAACACGTTAGAAAATATTATTTTATAACGTGTATTTTTACATAAAAAATTCAGATTTGTTGATTTGTAATAAACGTAACCGAAGTTTCATAAACTCAGTTATTTCCTATAGTTGCATTATATAATTTGTATGCTTAACTCACATATTGAACGTCATTGATATTCAAAAAACTATGATTGTTTTAGAAAGACTCAATAAACAGCAACAATTTGTTTGGAAAATGTCAAAGATAAATGCAAGTTATAGCACATAATGCATAATTTAATGTTAATTTGCATATCAATTCATGACTTTGAAATTCATGAATTATCGAAAAATTTAAAGCATAATGATAGCTGTAATATTTATTCAAATACTGTTTTTTTTTTCTTTTTTTAAATGAAAATTTCAAAACTGGAATGTTTTATATCATATTCAACTCAAAACACTTTACAAAAAACTATAAAATAAAAATATTTCAATCATTAGAAAGAGAATTTTCATAAATAAGTGTATATTTTATCTTATAAAAATCAACATACAATATATTTCAGATCATAAAGGTGTTTCAGAACTTGGAAGTTTCAGATTTCAGTAGTATTTGGGTATTTAAAAACTGCAGTAAGCTTTCCTGGGCATTGCTTTAGTGTTACCCTTGCTTTAAATATCTTTTCAAGCTCTTGTTGAAGATAAAACAAATGATAATTGTTTAAGATAAAACAAATGAAACTGTAGAATGCTTCATCAACATAATCATAGTCAAACAGGAATCAAAATCAAATAAGGTTTATAAACACTGTTTTTATGAGATTGGTTAATCATTGATATTGATTAAAACCTCGAATTGGATTAAGAATGCAGAATATATTATAACCAGATAGTCTGTCTTATAAGTCGTTAATACAGGGCAAATGAAATCTTGATTGTTTGAGAGTTAAAAAGTCTATAACCACGTGATAATTTTCAATTATTTTTTAATACAAGCTTAACGGTATTACAGTATTCTGAAATACTTCCACGAATATCTTCTTAATCTTTTTATTCTTAGGCAATTTTAATCAAGACTTAGAATTCGTAGCTCGAAGCTCAATGTGAGGATTATTTGAACTTTATCAATGCTTAGGGCTAATATTAAGTCCCTAAGCACATTATTAAAACTGTTTTAAAAATTAATCTTACGTTTAATTGCTTAGAAGACAATTAGCAATTGAATTGTAAATGATTCAACACCACAAGTGTTTTAGGTATTTAAAATATTGTGATCAGTTATTTCATAAATTTGGAAATATTGAAAAAATATGTTTCTTCCATATTAATTAGCTAGAATTTGGTTTGACATTTTATCATTATTATACTATATATTTTATTTATATTTTCCCTCTTTATTCTCTTATTGAGTAAAATAAATTCAAACATTTTCCTTTCAAACAAAATGCCCAAAATTAGCTTAATAATGTCACTATGTATTTTCCATTTGTTTTTTGCATGAAACTTTATTTTAAATTACAAATATCATTTGCGGTATTCATAGGATTATCAGCGTTTTTCTCTATATTATAATATTTCAAGCTGTACCATAGTAGATTCAGATTGGATGAAGACGAAATTGCATTGATAAATATCATTATTTGGACAACATGTTTTTTCTGTTTTGCGTCCTGTGCAAAACATTAAGCTTTTTGGTGTAACATAATTTCAGGCAAAATGGCCGGTTTTTTTACAGTTGTAGCAAATATTGAAATTACTTGTATATAAATTGTATTCAGTTTAGTTTCTATGCAAGATATTTTCTCTCTTTTATAAACTATTGCTGCAACTTATATTGTCAAATGTTTAATACAGAATAGTCCTTTTTAAATGTTTTAGGAGAAAATAAAGTTATATATCTTTTTATGTAGTATAAGGAAATTTACATGTATTTACTAATTCAAACAGTTCTTCCATATTTTTGTATATTTTCGTGATTTCATTTGATTTTGCTGTTAAAAATATTTAGACTTACAAAACAAGTTTTAAGTTCTACAGCTGAGCCATCGGAGTATGCTTCTAGTTCATGATAATATTCTTCCATGACTTAAAACCAATATTTCCGTGAGAATAAAGCAGTTACTTTAACATTTCAAAACTTATTTATATTAATTATTTATACTTAAGAAAAAGAGACTTCAAAACCGCATTGTGGACAACCTAGTGACTGATGATTATTGTATAACATTTTAATATCTGTAGCATACATTTCTTTTCAAATGGACTTTTCATGCATAATTGTCCATATTTAACCGTCACACTGGAAGAATCCGAAAACCTTTCTAGTTCCAGCTTTGATATTTCAACAAGCAGAAGCACGACATATGTCTTCTGTTGTTCAACAGTATCTAGAATTGAATCCAATGTCATATATTTCAAAGACAGTTTTTTTAATGCTAGACTATGGTGATCCCAAATAAAAGAGACCATTAGGTTTGAATTGAGGATTACCTAAATGCTTAAGTAACGCATTTTAAAGTCCACCGCATTGTTGTCTTTAGGGAAGTCTTATCATAGATGGTGTGCCGTATTCACGTGTTCGAGGAAGAAATGTCAGAAAATTCTCAAGTTATCAAAGCAATAGACATGCATAAGAAGGCAGAGAAACATTCATCAATCTCCCGTTTATCAATAAAGGTTCAATGAAATATATAGAAAAATTTTAAGGCATTTGATTATAATGAAGAATAAGAAAAGTATAATATTTATTTATAAAACATCTTAATTCCCATAACTAATTTATGGAGATCCGTTAAATTATTATCAATTTTTCTAGCATATTTATCTAATTATATTTACTTTTTTTAAAAAATACATTTCTGTATGTGTGTGTGTGTGAATACATTTCTGTAAATTAATTTTCATGTTTATCAATTATGATGCATTATACAGTAAACTATAATTATAAATAATAACTTAGAAAGTAAATGAACAAAGCATAGCTTAATCAAAAATATTGGTGCAACAAACTTTAATTTGTATAACCTATATATCTTATTTTATTTTTTTAACTAAAATACAATTAATTTCATTTTTAATAATATTTTAAAATGTTTTTAAAAACAAATCATGATAAAAAAATAAGTGTAAACAAAAGCTGCAGGAAAATAAACTAGTAAAATGATGTTTTCAAACTTTTAGTTCTTAAATAGGTATAAAACTATCATTGCTTTTATGGTATTGTGTTTATGATCACCAAATAGTTCGTAAAATGGTGAGTGCTCGTAAATTAGACATTCCTATAAATGTGGGCATCTACTCTATATATTTAAATCTTGCTCGAATTATTTTTCGATTTAGGTATTGTTAATACAAATTTAAAGTATTATGATATTTTTTATAAAATTTAATTAATTAACTCTTTGAACATGTTATAATAACAATATTTCCTTTATTTTTCTATTTTAATTGATATTTAAAAAATTCTTTCTTGTATATTTTAAACATCCACTGCAAATGGTTTACAGACTTCATATTATGCTTATTTGGAATATTGTTAATATCTTTAAATTTCTAATTATAAATCTCAACTAAATCGTAAATACATTTAATAATTATTTTAATTTGGCATTATCTTTCATTTATACAAATTATTTATTTCCTATTTTGTTATTTATTATAAATTGTTATTTAATGTTGCGTATTTATATCACCATTTATAAATATTTGCATTAAATTCATAAAAAAAATGAATTCAATGCTGTCAATAAAATAATCAATATTTCTAGAGTTTTACTAGATATTTTTTTATTTATTTCTATTTCCTACTATTATATTCTCCCTTGACTGGAAAAATGATATTTATGTATATGTATCATATATTAGTAAAGATAATTATGGTAAAAGCTTTTAACATATTCATTGTCAAAATTTAACCTCAATTTCACTTGTTACAGTATTAATTTCTTGATTGAACTTAATTGAGAGAGATCCTGTTCTTTTCACACAATGATAAAAAAAAGCAAATTCATGACATTGTATTTCAAATCCATTATATTCAAAATCTTTGTATTTCAAAAACTCATGACAAAATATTGTTTGCTAAACTTACTTCACTTGCATGGTAAATAAGCCTTTGTTTAATTTATAATGTAATAAAAGAAAGCTTTTAAGAAATTTTACAGTGCAAAAGGAAATTATATATTATGATATTACATTTTCATGAATTATATTGTTCCTCATGAAACTTTCCCTTTATGCTTTTATATCTTCTCAACGTACGTCATGTATTTTAAGAAATCAGCATCTTGTTAATTTAAAAAGAGCAATTTTAAAATAGCGTTTTTTTCTTTCTGAAAAGCTGATATAACTAAAAAGGGAATAAAAATATATTTTTGAAATTTTAAATTTGAATTCTATATTGAAATTTTTATACAAATTATTTAATTCAGAATTAGCAAAAATTATGCGCAATCAGAAGCTGATGAAACAAGTAGAAAACAATCAATTTAAGCACTACACATACAGAAATTTGTTCAAAGTATCATTATGGTTAACAAAAATAATTGGCTCACCCTTATCTTGGAGAACACAATACAGAAGTTCCACAAAAAAGAAAATGCAATCACTTTTTTTGGTGTTTTTTACAGCAGTGAAATTAATATTTGGCATAATAGGGAGTATGTTTTATTTTAGACTTGGAACTGTCACTGTCGAAAAGATCTCCAACATATTACCGGGAACCATTGGTTTCATGACACTGATTCAACTAATTCTGAAACGAAAATGCATAATGAATTGCATTAGAAAAGCAGAAAATTTACTTATGTCAATGAATACTGATTGTAAATATAAATTGCGGACAATATTTCTTTATCCAATGATATATATAAGCATTGCAATAGTCACAACGTTAAATGTAGTAAGTACCGTGTACCTATTCTTTGAAAGACCAGTGATTAATATCAATATACTTGGTTTAAACGTTTCCGAAGAAACTCCTATTACTTTGAATTTGGTTTTATTGTTGGCAAGTTATACTTATTTTGAATATAGTTTTATATTTCTTACTACATTTACTCTGTACTGTACTTTTTGTTGCATACTAACAAATATCATCAGCATATACGGAAATAAATTAAGATGTTCTTATGAAATTGAGATTAAAAAAGAGAATAGTTTCAGTTCTTTAATCAAAGGTATAAGAATAATAAGAAAATTAAACGACGATATCGAGAAGGCTTTTTCATGGATTGTTTTATGTACGTATGGTATTGCTACATCTTTATTTTTCTTTTTTTATACATTAATGCTGCGAAAATTAACATACAATAATTTGCCAGTTACAGGAGAAATGTACGCTTATCTGACACTTATTATAGTCTCAATAATCATTTGTACATTAACATTTTTTGCGTCGGGAGTAAGAAAAGAATATAATATACTTAAAGATGCATTGTCTCATTTATGTGAAAAGATAACAGTTAATACAGCGAATGAATCAGTTCGAAAAAATTTCCCCTTTTTATGTGAAACCATTAGAAATAACGAATTATATCTCACTGTCGCTGGAATGTTTGTCATTCATGATAGTTTTATAATAACAACTTTTAGTATTATTCTCACTTATAGTATCATTGCACTGCAGTTAAGCCCATTTATTTCGAAACTAATGTAAGTTTGTTTTTTAAGCTTATTTCTAATATGTATTAATGTAACAAGAACTGAGATTTCAAGAAAGATACTTTTGTTTAAAGTAAAAATATGATTTTTCATTGAGTTATTGATATTTCAGGTTGTTCATTGTTTAGTCTTTGTAAAATATTTGTAAATAAAAATCAAAATTTAATAGCAGATGCATTTTAATCATATGAATTTGAATCAATAAAATTTTATTTATTATGTTGTGTCTAAAATTATGAAATACGATACTTTACTTCACAATGAAAATAACAGTTCTATTAAATTATAAATAAATTAAGTTTAATCATGATCATTTTTTAAAATAAAGAGTTAATTTTAAGTTTAATGAAGTTTTAAGATAATTACGTATTTAAAATCCAATGTCGTGCTTCATTTAATTAATGTTCTTTATAGTTTTTACTGAAACATTATTCTGAGAACCACACACACAAAATTAAATTATCTATTAACGGTTTTAAATATGCAAACTATGTCCCACAATATTATAATTATATCACTTATACTCAGAATTCTTCCTGGATTTTTAGATTTTATGCAAATAATAAATACTTTCAAATATCCTTTCATCACTGAAACTCTTTGTGTCACATTGTAAAAGTTCGTTGTTTTAAACTTTTGAAATCAAGATCACCAGTTTCAAATTTTCAAATTATTTGATTCTATAATTTAAATCATGATATCTAATAATGAGGCAATTAAAAAGTTTTTATTTTTAAAGCATCAAATTTAGGGATATGAATGTGTATGCAAAATATTTTAATCTTTACAGAAAATATTTGTAAAATACAATCTTAACATAAAATATATTGAATATAATTTTTTTCTATGCGGATGATGGATTTATAATAATTGTATTTGATTTGCTCCATTTTAAAATGTTTTTGTAATGATGTTAAGAGTTCATTTTTTACTATTTCTAGATTTCGAAAAATAATATGTAGAAAATAAAATAAAATTCTAACGTAAATTGAAATACATATTTATTAATTTCCCTTGAATTAAATATTCTATACGGAAACACTTTGTATTATATGCAATTCAAAAATTTAGAATAATTTCAACTTAAAACATTCTTCTAATAGATATAAATGAAAAAAGACATGTTATTCTTATAAACATCAAAGTAAGACGATTCAAATCATGATGTTTTCTTCATATTTGGCATTTTTTTCACTTTTTCTTTGAAAAAAAATAAAGAACACGTAAAACCTTTTTCCAACACACAAAATATTTGGAATGTAGTTCAATATTTTTTTGAGAATACTTTAAATTAGAATGGAAAGAAATCTAAGATAACATGATATTATTTATATATTGGATAATTTTAAATAATAATGTAAGACTTTATCCATAAATATAAAAATTTTAAAATAACAAAATCAAAAACATTGTTGCGGGTAGTTTTTAATCTTGCGCATTACTTAAATACTTTTATTACATTTTCTTCATATTTTAAAACAATAAACGTTTTTTCCATACATATAAAGTATAAATATATTGCAACCATTTGCATTTAGAGTATTAGATACTAAAGTTATTAATTGTAATTTATTTGAATATATGAATTTTTCCTTTAAAAAATTTAAATAATTTTGTTTCCTATTACAAATTTTTGTGTTTACTTAATTATTATTTCTTTTCATTATGTTTCTTTTATAAGTTTCTTAGCATTATATTTTTTACTACAATCCATTACTAAACAAAAAAATTTTGCATTTTCGATTTTTTTGTGTCATGACTTTATATTTAATGTAAATATTTTATCAAGTAAATATATCGTAAAATATAGTTATACCATACAAACAAGTATTTTTT
>JAPDSC010000516.1:0-13162 GCA_026290005.1 Latrodectus geometricus
AATGGCTGTGGGGTTAGCGTTCCTGACTCCTAGGCTGTTGGTCCTGGGTTCGAATCCTGATTTGGGCATGGATGCGTTTCCTTCCTTACTCTCTTCCTTTCTTTCTCTGTTTTGTTTGTCCTTTCTCCTGTCCTTTCTTGATGGAGGGAATTCCTAAATGAATGGGGGGTTTACATGTTCTTTCTTTCCATTTCTAAGCTCAAGGTGACATTTGGCATTTAATTATTGATGCTCTACCACTTTGCAGTTGATTTTTCCACGTAACGCACTCAGTTTTTTTTTTAAATAAACCTATTAATATCAAAGTTTATCTCTAGGATCTCTGTAAGTCTCTTTGTCTTGCTGCGCACAACCAACATTTTGTGACAAAAACTTTGAGATGCCATTCCAAAATTAATAAATTAAAACAGAGTTTTATTTAATACTATATAAAGTTTATAATGTAATTGAGATGAGATTGAAAAAAAATATTCGCGTGATAACCATAGGAAAATTTAATAAGTTTTTATCTTGACGAACTCACCAATAAATATAATTTTCTTATTTTCATATTTGAAAAAAATTGTTCTATGCCATTTGCAATTATGAATAGTTTAAGGTTCTTAAACCAATGCATAAGTATTATTCTTAGTTTTAATAAATAATAAATATAAATGTATTCGATAAACTTGGCTAAAGAAATTACTTGATATTAGGTTGGGGAAAAAATAATCCATTATTTTTTCGGTAGACGTCTGTAGTGATCGCTATCTCCTGAGGTATCTATCAAACAATTTCAGATTTATGCTCGTTGGAAAGGTGACATTTGACACTAAAATATCCTCTTGCGGTTTTTTGTTTGATGAATTCAGTTACGAGTACATGGTTTTAAAAATGGAAGACAACAAACAGAAAATTCGATCCATTTTCGTTTTTCTCTTGTAACGGTGAAAAGGATAGCCGGGTGGCTAACATTGTGAAAGGTGTTTATCGTCCTATATATGACTGTAACAACCAGTTACGCACAATTTTGGTTTCGTCGATTCCGTTCGGGTATTTGGATGCTAAAGATGCACCTCGCATGGATACAACATCGTCGAGAATGTCTATAAAATATCAAAAATGATCAAACTTGACAGCATGTCAGCAGTCGTAGCTTCGCACGAGACCTAAAATCTACATGAAAACTGTTTTAAACCTTTTACAAAGTGAATCTGAAAGAAGTTACAAAAAGTTCACGTAAAAATAATGGATTTATTTTTCTCCAACCTAACATTATTTAATGTTAATTTGTATTACACTCATTGAATTGATGTTTAATTAGCGATCTGTTGTGATACATATCATTAATTGTACTTTAGAAAATTTTAAAAGTTATATCTCTTCAGTAGCACAGTGAAACAACGAGCTTCAAAATAACAATTCCCTCGCTGTCAGCTTTTTTAAAGCTATTCTCTTATAATCTTCCAACACAGGTATTGTTTGCATAAGCTTATTGATTGGGAAGAAAGGGAACTTTATTGGAAAACGTTTGATAAATGAGTGTAGGGAATTTTCTTAGCAATGAGAAAGGGAAAATTTCGCTGTGATTAGAAGAACGCTGACTTTATATAAATAAATTCAGAATAAAACGTAGCATAAATCCTTATTCACCATCACACAATAAAAAGGAATTATAAAAGCAATCATAATCTCAAGTAATACATTCTGTCTGCTTAATGTTGAGCTTTACACAGATATTTCGAAATTATGATGGCTTATAATTCCCGGATTCATTAATTTATCGAGATTTTAATGATTTCATATTTTCAATATCTTGCGTTCAACTACAATTCTCTCATTTTCAGTTTTCTAATTTTTTTATGAAACGGTTCAACTTAAAGCTTTATAAAATCTACTAAATTCTAATTTGTAATTTTAGTTATTTTTTTATTTAATTATCACATATTTTTACTTTTAAGTTGGCTACGACTTTTAGAGGTTAATACTGTTTACTATAACATTTTCTACGCTAATGAATAGTTTCAGATTCAATAATTCTACATTTTTGTATATACGAGGGTCACTCTGAAATTTTTGAGATACAACTAGGTTTTTAAAATTTTAAGTGTGTTCAAAGTAGTCTCTTCCAGCATCAATGCACCTTTCTAGGCTAATTTTCCACTGGTTAAATGCCTCAAGTCATTCATTTCTTGGAATAGATGAAAAATGCATTTATAGCCACATCAATCTCTTCTTCTGAATGAAAACGACGTCCACGTAAGTTCTTTTTTAGATTAAAGAATAACCAAAACTCGTACACAGCTAGATCAGGTGAATACGGCGGATGTTCGATCACTTTAATTTGTTTTTGTTTAAGAAACTCAACTGTTAATCCGGCTGTATGTGAAGATGTAGTGTCATGGTGAAACATTAGTCCCCTAAAATTCAGTTCTTGTAGAATTTCTGGAAGACATTTAGTGGTATACCAGTTTGCTGTTACTGTCTTCGGTCCTTCCAACTTAATGGCTCTGACCAATCCCGTACTTCTGAAGAAAATGAAATACATCACTTTTTTCAGTTCCCATTGTTTTTTCACCATGGTCGGCGTGGGATCATCTTCAAAGACCCATACTTTGCTTTCTTGACGGGTTGAAACGTCCAAAAATGGTATGTACGTTTCATCACCTGTTACAGTTTTAGAAATGATGCGGTGGCCACCATCATTTAGCAATTTAAAAATTTCTTTACTGATTCTGACACGCTTCTCTTTTCGGTGCTCAGTTACATTATGGGGAACCCAACGGCAAACTACTTTTTTCATATGTAATTCTTCATAAATGATTTTGTGTATGGTTGCGGATCCAATGTTAAGTTCCTTCTGTATTATTTGATAGGTACAGCGATTATCATCCATTAACATTTTTCGCATGGCAGACACATTATCCGGGATTACTGCCGACGGCGGCCTTCCTGTCTATTCTTCATCCTGGAGAAAATTGCGACCTCTTCTAAATTCTCTAAACCATCTGAATACAGTAGCACGAGCTGGAGATTCATCACCAAATGCTAAATGCAAACGTTGAACACATTCTTCTTGATTTAATCCTGCTTTAAAATCGTCGAAAATCATAGCACGAAAATGTTCTCGAGTCAACTCCATTTTCTCTTCTGCTTAAAATTTATTCTACGCTAAACAAGTTGAAGTGAATCAGTAAAAAATAGTCTTCTGTATTAAAATAGTTTTTATTTTAAAATTAAATTTTTATTTTGTAAATTCTCGTCTGCGCGTATCTTAAAAATTTTAGAGTAACCCTCGCGTATCTAACTTGATTGCATGCAATATTTTTAAATATTTTTTGGATTCACTTGTGTTTTTAGCTGTTATATTTTTACAAGTACGTATTCCTTCTAACTCTTTTTATATTTTAGGACGAATTATTTACAATAATAATTTTTGCGTTGATCGAGGTTAATTGATCGAGGTTTTAACAATTCTACCTTTTCATATATCGTGAAATCAAGATTCTAAAATTCAAATTCTTATTACTATTTTTTCATGAATTGGAAATTATTTTACAATTTTATGTTATATGATTGATATAACTTCTATTTCAGCTGTAATTTTTCTTAATATGTTCTCCCTACTTAATATTAAATTTAACGACAATTATTTCAAATTAGAATGATCTAAAATAATAATTTTTTAATTACGAATTTACAATTCCAATAACTTTATGCTTCCATAAATTCTGTTACCGAGAATTCAAAATTTTACATTTAGATCTATTTTTTATGAAAGCTGTAAGCAGGCTTATTTTCGATTAATTTCTTAGCAAATATTTTTTTATAAGTTATTTTTTAAGTCATAACCAAACATGATATTTTATTTATAAATCAAAATCCAACATTTTTAAATTCATTATTTATATTAATTTGCATTCAACATCATTCAATTTTAATTTGCTATCTCTTATGAAATTATAGCTTTTATCAAATGTTTTAAGTCGCACATTGCATTTATATTTATACGTATCTATCTATATTTTATTTAGTAAGCATTCAAAATTAACTTATATTGTTTAATTTAATTGCATTAAAATTTTTTTAATTTAATAAGTCTAATTGAACAATAAAATTCAAAATTAATCACTGTGAAACCTAATATATAAACAATAAACTGAAGAAAGTAAGAAGATAGATAGATATAATATATTTGTGTACCTATAAAAATATTTGATCAAATATCTCTATATATCAGGGGTGGCCAAGACGTCGACCGCGGTCGACTGGTAGACTGCAAAAACATTTTTGGTAGTCCGCGTGACCATTCCAATAATGACTTAAATGTTTTGTTTGAAGAATTTGAAAGGAGATTCGTTGACATAATTAGGTTGAAAGAAATTCTCAATTTTATGATATTTCCATTTAATGAAAATGTCAACATTGATGGAGTATCTGAAAAAATTGGACATTTAATAGATACCACATCAGTCACGGTCGAGGAAGAAATTATTAAATTAAGGTGTGATATATTTCTTAAATCCAGAGCATACTAAGCAATTCTGATTTTTGAAAATTAATTTCTGAGGAAACGTTTCCAAATATTTACAATTTTGTATTTGAAATCATACTTTGTATCGACGTATCTTTGCGAATCTGTTTTTTCAATCATGAACAAAAAACAAACATTGGTTCATTTAACAGATGAACATTTAATTTCATGTTTATGCATTGCAATAAGCTCGTTCCAGTCACAATATGATAAATGTGTCGCAGATATACAGTGCCAAATTTCAACTAAACGAAGTGAAAAGGATGGATAGTTTTTAATATATGAATACTTTGATTATTTTCGTCAGTGAATTTTTATTTGTAAATACTAATATTACGTTTCTTTTTAGAAAAATTACATAATTTACCATTTTTTTCTTGTTAATGAAAATAAATGTGGAGTAGACCCCGGATCTCAAAAGTTTAGCCACCCCTGCTATATATTATGAATGTGTATCTTCATTACAATATTTTATATTTAAAAATATCTATATATCATTATGAATTGGTGGTTAAGTTGTAAAGTGCTTCTGTTTTCCTAACAATTAACTAAATTAGTCTATTTGAAACTGATTCATTTATGTAAAAAATATATTTGTGGGATTGCTTTGTGATTTATTTTTGTTTGCTTATTTTGTTCGAGAGAAATTTGATACAAAGAACATTTTGAATTTCATTCTACTATCGGATATAAGGAACAGTTCTATATTAGGAGACCATTTGCTTATTACATTAAAGCAACTTTCAATATAAAAGACTTCAAAATATATTAGAATTCGTATATTTCTCTACGAACGAACATTTGATACTACGCATATTTTTATATTAAGACAATAATAAAAGCCTATTTTTTTATCTACTTTCATTTGCTTATTTCATTACAGAATAAATATTCGTAAAATAAATAAAATAATATAATAAAATAAAGTTCGGTATAAAAAACTTAAAAAATTATAGAATACGTATATTTCTTTACGAAGAAATATTTGATACAACGTATATTTCTATATAAAGAGTAGTGGAAATCTATATAAAGATTTCTACATAAAGATTTTTCTGATCTATTTTTATTTGCTTGTTTTATTAGATTGAATTTTAATATAACGAACACACTTCCAAGTAAATTTAAATGAAATATCTGATGCAAAAAATATTCCTTTTTTAAGACGTTAATAAGAATCCATTCTTTGAGTTTTCATTTACTAAATGATTAAGTTTTATCAACATGAATTTGATACAGCGATGGTTTTTGTGTTCCATTATTATAAAACAGTACATCTCTTCCTATTTAACCATTTTACGCATGTTCAATTTTTAGTAGAATGAAAACCTGTGAAATGAAAATTTTAGAAGAAGAAAATTATAGAAATATTGATGAAAATTTAAATAGCACAATGCCTTCCTTTAGTAAAAATATGCATAAAAAAATTCGGATACAACTGGAAAAATCGGAAGAAATTTGTTCTAATTTGATTAAAAAATGGCTGCATTAAACCAATCAAAGTTTTTAAAATATCAAGTTTATAAAATTTATTCAAATTAGGAAGAAAGGCGGGTTTATTATTCATAACTCTAATTTTTGAACGATTCACAAATTTGGAAAATTCATTGATTTAAACATTTTTTCTCAAAAAAATTTTAAATATTTTAAAATTTGTGGAAAATGTTAATTAAAGTTTAATATAATATTTGTAATATAAGTAATTGAAATCTCATACGAAAGTAGTTCTATTGAATGTCTAAATTTTCCATTTGCAAATTTTCGTCAGTCCGTTCTAACAATAACTTCAGTTAAATTTAATCGATTTAAATAAACAGCCAATCATAATCAAATAGATTCAATTGTATCGATTCTGTAGATTTGTATATTAATAATAGTGAGGTAACATTGAAATAATAGGTTATAATTTCTCATATTATTGCATACATGTAATTTAATCCGTAAATTTATTTTTAAAGGAAATTATCCTCATTCTGTGTTTTAAAGATTGAAAAACAAAAACATATTTATTGGCCTTAAAGAAACAAAAAAAAAACCCTTTTTAAAATTAAGAATATGATTTAAAAATCACAAGACTTCAAACTGTATGTTTAAAAAAATCATGAAAAAATAAATCATATTTTAAATAAAAATGTAAAATAATCAAGATGTTTTAGATAAGGAAATTAATAATAAAAAACTTTATTTTATTTATTTATTTTTTTAAATGGCATTTTTTTGCATATTTAAGATTTATTTATATAAATTATTTGTAAAATAATTTTTTCTTCTCCATATTAAAATTCTAGAAAAAGATCCTAAATAATTTAGGGCTATCTAGCAGCGAATATGACTTTTGAGGAAGCACACACCTTTGTAGGTCGTTTGGAAAACATTCTCAAACGATTTTTCTTGGGACAAAAAAAACTCGAGAAAGTGCTTTTGGAATATCGAATGCATGCAAATATTGAGACGAAAGCAGACTTACCTACGACTAATGAGACGGATTGCAACAGTATTATATCTCTGTACCGTATCATGATACAGTTTGTACAAAAAACGGAAAACCAGAAGGGGCGGCAATTTTGAAGCAAGAGCCGGCTCCGGCCGGACGGAGCGGTACGGATCGCGGAGAACACCGTAACTAAAAATCTTATAACCCTGTACAGTTTTTTCCTTTGCCCAATTACCTGCGACCCGCGGCCACGTGTTCCTCTTGTGGCGCCATCTGCATTTAGACTAAGAAATCAATACACTGTCCGGAGTGAATTTTCGTTGTTCGATGGAGGAAAAATATTCGATAAATTTGCACCCGAAAACGTTTTGTATTATGTATAAACACAAAATTTTTCTTCTGATTTCTTTTATATTATTTACATACTTCATTTGGATCAAAGAGCTCTTTTATATCTTTCCTCAAAAAACATTGAAATATTTTTTTTTTTCAGTTTTAAAATTTCTAATTAATACAGAAGTGTTATTCCAAACTTATCTCTCCAGACTAATTTGGTTACGCTTTAAAAACAAAATAAATGTGGGTAAAAATAAAATTTTTCTTAATTTTGCTCACTTTTTGATTTTTAAATAAACACAATTATTTATTTATATAAAAATACAGGACTTTATATCACTATATATAATGTAATTCCTGTATGACTGTGAAGTGATGCAGAATTACAAATTTGCAAATATAGTTTATTTTAAAAGCAAATAAAAATTTTAAATAAATGGAATTTTCTTTAATAAATTTTGTTTTTAATTCTCAATGAGGATAATATTTAATAACAGTTGTGTGTGTTTTATAAATACAATTATTTATCATATGAAAACATAACCTTATATAAATTATAATAAGCAATGCGATTCTTACATGATTAAGAAGGGACTTATGATTACATGATTGCACATATAATATACTTTAAAAGTGCATTATATTTAATAATAAGTAAATCAGAATAAAATATTCTATTATAAGTTATATTAACTGAGTATTAAAATAATTAAAATGTTAATTATTATGAATATTTATATAAATTGTGTATTATATATATATACATAAATTATTATAAATGATATGATTCACTTATGATTGTAAAATGGTTTATGATTACAGATATGAAGCCTTTTAAATATTGTGTAAAAAAAATTAAAATTAAATTCTCCAGTATAAGTTGTATGAACTGAATATTAAAATAATTATAAGACATATTATATACATATATACACACAAATGTCTGTGTGTGTGAATTGTATATAAATTTTTATAAGCGATACGAGTAAAATGACTTATGATTACATGATTACAAATACAGTGCATCATAAAAATTGTTCGAAAGTAAATCAAAATAAAAATATATATTATAAATTTAATGAGCTGATATTTTATTTGTTTAATTAGCAACAACAATTACTGTTTTTTGATAAAAAAAATTATAAGCTTACTTTACTATAAAATATGTGACTAATATGTGATGTGACACATGATTAGAAATACAATGCCTCTTTAAAGTAAAGGCAGAATATATAAAAAATAAATTTTCTTATTATAAATAATGGAAATAGAATTTGTTTCCTTTGTAAACATTGTCCGTTATCCTATTAAATGCGTTAACGCTAATGTTTGTTGATGTTGCGATTAAAAACTACTCATAATTACAGAATCACAATTTCTCTTTGCATGTTAAAAAAAATTTAAATAAAAAGTATTTTTATTGACTGCTTTCTAGCAATTAGAGGTGTGTTTGTGAATTTTTTTCTCTTTGCAGAAAACTATTTACCATCTGAATATAGAAAGATATGATTTCACTCATATAAAACTGTGATGTGATTTATAATAACGTGATTCCAAATATAGTTTTCCCTGAAGCAAATTAAGAGGTAACAAAAAAAATTTTTTTAAGAAAATTTGTGCAATGATTTTTATTTATTTATTTATTTTTATTTGTTATTTTATTTATATTTAATTTAATTTATTTTTTTGCTCTCTGCACATTTTGTATCTATTAAAACATCATATTATATTGAGCCTTATAGTCACATAATCTATAATATTAGTTTGGGGAAAAAGTAAACCATTATTTTTTCGGTAGACGTCTGTAGTGATCGATGTCTCGTGAGGTATCTATCAAACAATTTCAGATTTATGCTCGTTGTTAAGGTGACATTGGACATTAAAATATCCTCTTGCGTTTCTTTGTTTGATTCATTCAGTTACGAGTACAAAGTTTTAAAAATGGAAAACAACAAACAGAAAATTCGATACATTTTCGTTTTTCTCTTGTAACGACGAAAAAGATAGCCGGGTGGCTAAAATTGGGAAAGGTGTTTATCGTCCTATATAAGTCTGCAACAACCAGTTACGTACAATTTTGGTTTCGTGGATTCCGTTCGGGTATTTTTGATGTTAGAGATGCACCTCGCATGTGGATACAGCTTCGTCAAAAATGTCTGTAAAAGATCAAAAATGGTCGACGTTAACCGCATGTCAGCAGTCGTAACGCGCAAGACCTAAAAATCTACATGAAAACTGTTTTAAACCTTTTTACAAAGCGAATCCAAAAGAAGTTACATAAAGT
The DNA here is from genome assembly GCA_026290005.1 of Latrodectus geometricus. Classification (NCBI taxonomy): domain Eukaryota; kingdom Metazoa; phylum Arthropoda; class Arachnida; order Araneae; family Theridiidae; genus Latrodectus; species Latrodectus geometricus. The sequence goes on from JAPDSC010000516.1 coordinate 9,568, forward strand.
TCACGTGAAAATAATGGATTTCTTTTTCCCCAAACTAATAATATAAGCATAGATGTATTTATCTTATAAGTAATTGTGTCTTATAAGAAAATTGTATTCAAAACAAAATTTGTTTTTGTAATTTGTCTCTACACTTTTTTTAGTTTGCTTTACAAACGCAATCAGTTATCATATTAAAATATGATTATTTTGATTTAAATGATATAATTCATGATTACACTTGACTTAAAAATTATGTACATGAGTAATTAGTAAAAAAGACAATTTATCAATACACTGAATCATTCCCTTAAATTGGTATATCGAGAAGTATAATAGTTTGGTCAGCATATACAAGAAGAAGCATTTAGATGTGTGTATACAAATTATTTTTTTTTTAATATTTCTTCATAAAAAATGTTCCTCAAATTCGAATGCAAGTGCCTCTTGTGAACTTTTAATCTCAAAAAACTACAATAGAGTTATGATTTTTTTAAAACATTATTGCTGTTGTTTTAAAATAATATTCCTATTAATGCAATAAATTGTATATTTGTTATTTATATTGTTTTTTAAAGAATTAATTATTTTCTTTACCAAAATTTAAAATGACTTTGATTTCATTTATTTATTGTGTGTGTATTAAAGAAAATATATAAGTAACATTTTTTAAATTTTTATTACTGATAACGGCTCAAAAGTGGTTTATTCGTTAGACAGAAATAAATTTAATATACGCTTTACTTTATGTATACAAGACTCTAAAGATTGAATCATAATTTTTCAGAATATTAACATTTGACATATAACCTTTTTTTATATAGTCTACATATAAATATCTATATAAAAAAGGAGATATATCTGTGCAATGGTTTCATTTTTTCTCAATTATTTAAACATGCGATCACCGAGGCAAAGTGATAGCATTTTTCTGTCTAAAAGGCTTTGAATTCCATCTCAGCTACTTTAAAAAAAAGGAACAATACATTTTACACTTTCTAGATAAACATCTGTAAAGATATATTAGTTTGGGGAAAAAGAAATCCATTATTTTTACGTGAACTTTTTGTAACTTCTTTCAGATTCGCTTTGTAAAAAGGTTTAAAACAGTTTTCATGTAGATTTTTAGGTCTTGTGCGAAGCTACGACTGCTGACATGCTGTCAAGTTTGATAATTTTCCATATTTTTTAGACATTCTCGACGATGCTGTATCCATGCGAGGTGCATCTTTAGCATCTAAATACCCAAACGGAATCGATGAAACCAAAATTGTGCATAACTGGTTGTTAGAGTCATATATAGGACAAACACCTTTCACAATTTTAGCCCCTTGGTTAGCATTTTCGCCATTATGAAAGAAAAACGAAAATGTATGGAATTTTCTGTTTGTTGTCTTCCATTTTTAAAACCTTGTACTGGTAACTGAATGAATCAAACAAAAAACCGCAAGAGAATATTTTAATGTCAAATGTCACCTTTCCAACGAGCATAAATTTGAAATTTTTTGATAGATACCTCACGAGATAGCGATCACAACAGACGTCTACCGAAAAAATAATGAATAACTTTTTCCCCAACCTTATATTTCAGCGAATTTTCTTGGTTTCCATCCTTGCGATGTGTGGATGTGGCCTATATAAATGAAAAGTCTTTGGAGAAGCAAATAATAAACAGTGAATGTATGAAAAGGGACTTGTGAAGATACCTAATCAACATCGGGAAAGTAAGTTTTCAGTTGTTTCTGATTTGCTTTCAGCTATATATACCAATCAAGCTGAGTCTCTAAACGAGAAAAACATAATCTAATCCAATCTGATTAAGCAGATATGTTTATGGAGACTTGGAGTTCACTTTGTTCTATAGATTCCGGTTGAAACACCAAACTAATATAGTCTAGTATAGTAAAATAATATAGCCTAGGACAAAGTGTCAGCAAATAATCTAATGCAATCAAGCTGGAAAATCTGATTTTAAGTCTATAAAAGGCGACCGTAGAACGGTAAATTATTTAATCTACTGTAATCGGGTTCGGTTGGTTGGTTGGTTTTAATGGCGCAAGATCCAAGTAAGGACACTAATCGGGTTCGGAAATCTAATTTCAAATTTGTGCTTATCTGCTTTTTGTGTGTGTGTATGTGTATTGGAATCTTAGGAATGGTAGATTACTGTCTAAATAGCTCTCTAGTACAAGAAGTGACCGCGCATGCGTAAATAACAATAAAGAAATGATCTAATCCAATCAGATTCGAAAATGTGTTTTCTAGCCCAGCGTTTTTTGTAGTAATTTGTACTACTCACTTTAAATTGTGGTTCCTCGAGGAAGTTTAGCAAAAGGTGATCCTGATGCAAGAGACTGTAAAAATAAACAAAAAAATGTAATCCAATAAGATTTGAAAATAAATTTTAAGATAAGAATTTTAGTCCAGCTTATATGTCTAAAGTGCCACCCAACCTGTCTATTGGTTAGCGTAACTGACTACGGATGGGGAGGACCTGGGTTCGAATCCCGGCTTGGGCATGGATATACTTTCTCTTTCTCTCTCTCACTGTTTCTTGTCCTTTCCCCACATGATGGATGAATGTTGCCCGCCCTATAAACGGGTTTGTGGTGGTGTGGCGTCTACGATGCTACTCGTACTTCCGTGACTTGATTCACAGGTGCCCACCGGGTAACGATAAAATGAGTAGCAAATTCCAGACTTGTTGCGGAAAATGGGCTAATGTACTTACTTGCTCAAGGGTGCCCGCCATTAGAAATAAAAAAGAATATGTTTGAAGTGGTTTGGAATTCATTCTAAATTGTGGATCCCGGCCAAAATAATCTTGTAAGTAAACAAAGTGATAAAAAAAAAGCAATTAATAAGCTATATACTCTAAATAGATTTCGAAATCTAAATGTAATAAATATCTTGATGAATAAACTAAATGTTGATGTCAACAGATGGCACCAACAGACGTCATAATACAGTACTTTTTTACAGATTCTGTGTAAAATACTCAAATTTTTTTTTTGCATGTGTACTTGACATACCTAACAGAACCTGTTCTATTTTGATGTCATCCTGAAATCTCAATTCACTCTCTTTTTAATGAAAGAGTCCTATATAATTGTTAAATATATTCAGTTGGATCATATAATGTTCTATATTAGAGCATTAAAATATGAAAATCAAACTAGTTAATTTCATATTTATAATTTACATAAACAGTAAATAGTAATATCATCATTAAATATGCTATAAAGATATAAACAATGTTTTTATTTAGAATGCAAAATTATTGTTTTTTCAAATGTGTGAATTAAAATAAATTAATTTTGGAACATTTATTGCTAAATATGAAAAATATATTTTAATGAGGATTTATGTAAATATGAAGTTAAACATCTTTGCTCATTTGTTTCCTGTAATTAATTATGTAGTTTTGTTTTTCAAAATAAAAATAGCTATAGTAAAATATTTGTTAAAACTATTAATAAATATGTTTCGTTCAATTTCATTTCTCCGGTGGTTTTTTTTTTTTTTTTTCGTTAATAAAATGATAAATTTAATTGACAGTAATGAGAACAAGATATAATATATTTCATTTAAATATAATTTTGGGTAAAATAAAACA
>JAPDSC010000521.1:516-26126 GCA_026290005.1 Latrodectus geometricus
ATATATATATATATATATATATATATATATATATATATATATATACAAGGTATATCGAACTAAGTAAATATAATTCAACGGGTAGATAGAATTTAAGACATTATTTTTAAATTTAATTATTGCATTATACATAAGAAATTGTGTTACAAATAAGAAATGAAGATAATTTTTTAAAAATATTCGCAAAATCTCGTCAAAAAGAATATAAAAACCGTATTCACTGTCATCCTGAATCATGAGATCAGAAGAAGAAGTTGAATTCATTGCAATGCAACAATATATCAAATATATAAAGGTTTCCATAATACTACCTAATAGAAAGGAAACCTATTTGAAATCGCACATGCTACAATAAAAAATATTTTAATAAGTTTGCAATGCAGCTTTGTATATTATAATTACCTCGCAAATTTGATTAGATTTGGAAATTCTCCGATGAAATAAATAAAATATTACAAATAATTATTTCCCGTTACCATTAAATTGTCTTTATTTTACCATGAAGTTTCATACAAAATTCTTTCAAATGGAAAAAAAAAACATTTTTTTAGTATAATAACCTCTGAAAAATGGAAAATACAAGTTATAGCAGAAATACTAATATAATATTTATAGGAATATATTTTGAGACTCTTGTGTAATCTCAAACTAGTATTATTTATCAGAGTTTGGTAACAGTTGAATAAAATAAATTTAAATGAGAATGAATAATGCATTGGACAAAAATATTTATCCACTTGTAAATAATGATGCGAACCATAATAAAACACAGAGTAAAAAATTTTCAATATACTGCCATAGTAAAGGATACAAGTTCAAGAAAAAAAGTCCTGATAGTTAAATTTTCAGTATCAAATAATTTAGTAAATTTACTAGAAAAATTATATTACATAGAATATTTCAGGGGACTATTTTAAATTTCTGTGTTTAGGCAATGTGGAATATGTACAGCTGGAAATTATCAATGTTTCTTAAAATATTTGATTTTTAAATCTTAATTTTTTTCATAATTACAATTTTACAATTTTTTGAATGTATTTAATTTTGTGAAAAAATCAAATGGATATATATATATATATATATATATGGTAAATTTTTATTATTGTTTATAATTTGCTCAAATAAAGTTTAAATTTCAATCTCATTGTACATAAAGATATTTATTTGCATGTTTTATTGTTTCATTCATTCAAATTAAAGACCCTGCTTGTTTTGCAAACAAAATAGTATAATAGGCAATTATTTTCACTTATATAGATTTAACTCCAAACGCAATAACATGGCAAAAAGGAAGTTACTTCCCTTTAAAATCATTTTGACATTCTGATATGCATGTACTGAATTTCTCAGCATACTAATCTGCAGTCAAACTTTTCTTTGTGACATCGGAAAATTCTTGCTTTTGTTGTATTAATGGAACGTTGATTTCACTTTAAAGTAAAAGACTTATTTTCTTGTAAAACCTTCAAGAATTTTGATTTCGAAAGATTTCAATGTATAAATTATTCATGTTGTTAAGTTTTCAAAAAGCATTCATTGTTTTCTTCGTATTCAAATGAAACATAAATTTATCCAGTCATAAAATTTTGAGAAGATCTCCATTTCATATAGTAAAATACGGCATATATATATTAATCCTGTTTAAAATTATCGTTATTTTTATTTAAAATTAATAACAACTGTAAAATAAAACAAATAATATACAAGCAATTAATGAATTTTTCATTTAAAAATAAATTACATTAAATTTATTTATTAGAGCATTTACCGATTATAAATTCATACTAGATGCTTCGAGAGATGTTTCACTATTAAAAGTTATTTTTATAAGTAAAGTATACATATGAAAGAAGAAAAATGTACAAACAATACCTTAAAAATATTCTGGATAACATATATATCATTTACTAAAATTTATAATAATTTAAGTATTTTTTATAAATCCTTATGAACACACTAAAATTTTAATTTAAAATTATGCTTTAAGTATAAGGTATATATTATAATATTAGAAATTTTATTGATAATGTACTTATAAAACATTTAGAATCTTTATAGCTATTTTTTTCTATTTCTAATTGCGGCCACTCTTGAGCAAGTAACATTAGCTCATTTGCCGCAACAAGGCCGGAAACTGCTACTCATTTTATCATTATCCGGTGGGCACATGCGAATTAAATCACGGAGGTACGAGTAGCATCGCCCATGCTATACCACCACAAACCCATTAATAGGACGGACCACATTCATCCATCATCTGAGGAAACGACAAGAAACACAAAGAGAGAACGAGAAAGTACATCCATACCCGAGCCGGAATTCGAACCCAGGTCCTCCCCATCCGTAATCAGTTACACTAACCACTAGACAGGTTGGGCGCTGTTTAAAACTATTCACACACACAAAATTCAAGTTCTTGCTTTAAAAAATTGTAAAAACATTTCATGAATTTTTCAAACATTTAATTTTATTTTCCTTTTAAATAAATATTTTTGGTATAATTGTGATAGTCCATTTATTAATCATAAAAATATTATTAATATATTTATTCATTTAAATTTTGTCTCACAAGTTGAACGGGACTAAAAATTTCAAGGTTAATAACAATATTTTGTTGGTAGAAAAATGCATCTGAAAACATTTCAAAATTACCTAATCTAAATTTTAAAAGTCATTATAGAAATATTTTACTAAAATTTAATTAATAAAATTATGTTACACTGAATGCTTATTTTTTTAATTTAGAATCATTTTATTTCCACAAATCGTTACTAGTGTTCAGCATCAATTGCTCCAATCTCACAAGCATGAGTTCAACAACCAATTTCACAAGATATAAGATGTTACAATGATTTAGTTGAGGAAAATATTTAATTTTTATTAAAGAGAATTATATTAAAGTTTAACTGTTTGATATGTTAATGTTTCAGAAATAGAAGACCACCTTAGAAAATACCTTAGAAATTTTTTGTTTGCTGTAATACATCCCCACGAATAAGGAATGTTATATATTAATATCCGGGTAAAAGTGATACAAAATTTATGGAAAAAAGAATACTTTGATTTTTTTGTTTGTTTTCTACGTCAAGAAGTAATATAAAAAAAGGAAATATGCACTTAAAAATAAGAAAACTTTCTCTAAGATGGAAAATAATTAGTTTTAATGTTACTCAGTTAAACGTAATGAAATTATACACTTCAATCTGTGATAAGTTCATTTCAGATTTATTTTCAAATATTTCATAATTCTTTACTGACTTTCACATATATTTAAAGATATTTCAGGGTGGAGTTAAATACATGTTCCAATAAAATCTCCGCTGTATGAAAAATATTCAGTGGAATAATTATTTAAGAAAATACGATTGTTTATTTATATTGTAATAACAAAAGCAATTGACGACTGCTTTCAAATCTTTTTAATATTTATTAATATTTTTGGAAACTAAATATATTGTCAGGAAAATTTTTAATAATTCATTGAAATATCAATGAATTATTAAAAATTTTATGAACATTGGATGAAATATCAATATCATTCAATGTTAATGTTAGTGGACAATATCCACTAACATTAACACCATCATTGCAAATTAAATATAGCTATATGAATCAATATATTACCAGCTGAATTGAAGGTTATTAGAAGATTAAGAGGAATCTTACTGTAAAATTATAAATGTAGAAAAAAATCATTTACGATTTGAATTTGATCAATATTCTAAAGTACATGAATTAAAATTATAACTTGAATTTCTGTGTAATGCTTGGGTCTATTATATTATATTGGTAGAAATGTTATTTAATTATGGTAACTATCATTTGAAATTCAAATATTATTCTGCCCAGTCATGATTTTGATTGATTAAATTAAGATGAGAAAATTGATTTTAAATCATTTGTGTGGCTAAACAACTGGGGTAAAATATTATGGAAGATTATGTGAGTAGATGTTTGCCTATTTAGTGTTTGTGTGAATTTATATTTAATAATGGTTGGTAGATTGTGAATGAAACTTTTAAAAACAAAAATCACTATCTTTGGAATGTTGATTATATTATACAATAAGCCATTTTTTCTTACTGCAATTATGAGTAGTATCTTTCGATGTCATAATCAATGCCCAAAAGTAATATATTAATTTAAATCTTTAAATTTCCTTAATTGTTTCAGAACAATCATTTAATGAATGTACTTAGATTGTTGAATTTACTAACATTATAACAGAGTATATGTAATTTCACAATCTTTATTTAAACCCATAACAATAAAATTAATTCAAGATATGATAGTTATATTCCAATAATGAATTTATCTTTTAAAATGCAACTTCTTGATATGAGAAAAACCAACCATGGTACTATCGGAACAGTAAAGATATGAAAGGAAATCCTGCTAAAATTGCTTGTTAAAAGCAATTTTTGCAATATTTTTCGAATTATTTTAAAACATTGTAATTTGAACTTTTAATTTTTTTCTAACTAATACAAAATGTTTTTTTAATTATACTTATGTTTTCCAAAACTATTTCTGCTCAGATTTAAAATATATGCCTATTTACCTCATCTAGACATACTTAGAATACGGAAAATATTTACATGGTTTGTGTGTGTGTTTGACTTCCTATGTTCAATCTCTTTAAACTTAACAATGAAAATTTCCTTTAAAAAATTGTTTCACAAATGAACTTAGTAGTTCCTGTATTATAATCATAAATACTGTTTAGTAAAAATGCCTCATAAAGTTATAATTCATCTTTAGCAAGAGTGAATGAATAACTTATAAGAAAACTATATATTATGAACTAATTATATATAATTTAAATAAGTAATACAAAATATGTTTCAAAATATTTTTGTCAGGATTTAATTCACCAAAATATGATTTTTATAAACATCATGAAATATCACTGTCGACCTCATCGCGTTAAAACTTCAATGACATTCAATAAAACGTCAACAACAATAAAACATCACATTTATTTATTATGAAATTTTTCCCAAAAAACAGATAAACACGATGTAAGTTTTCTGATGAATAAAACCAGTATCCTAGAGAAACTATTAAGGGGAATTACATAATTTAACTAAGACGTATTTGAATAGTTAACTGTCAGATAGAATGTTATAAGAATTATGTAACCATATCTATCTCACACGTACTCATAACATAAAATAATATTATTTAAAGTGCCTTCCAAAGTAAAAACAAAGAAAATTTAGCCACTAAAAACTTTCGCTTGAAGTAAAATGTAAAGGTTCTCTTTACTTTCCCAGGGTCGTTATTATTCATAATCGAGAATTTAAAATACATTCAGAGAAGTTATTAAAATAAAACTTCAAAGGTAAATTGCAAATGCAAAAACAGAAAGTATTTTATTCTCTTATATTGTTCCATTAAATTATTTACAGGAAGCATTTTATTTCCAGATATTATTTAAAATTTTTGTGTTTAATATTTTTGTGAAATATTACACATTTAGTGCTACTTAAGTTTAATTTATTTTGATTTTTTTAGAAAAAGGTTTTCATATTTTTATTTTTTTTATTAAAAGAAAATATATTTCTTTTAATAAATTAAATATTTTTCATATTGTTTATCCTCATATTTTTAACTCATATTGTTTAGCATCATATTTGATATAAAATAATAAGTTTCACATTTTATATGCATTTCTAAAATTAAAAAAAAATATTAAGATGTATATGAAGAAGCAATATAAAATATTTTTAATAACAACTGCTTAGTTATAAAGCTAATATATACTTACTATACAGAAATCACCAGTTATTTTTTTAATGCTGCAACATTCCAAAATTATTTCATTTTAGGGAGAAAAAACTCTTGTTTCCTTGTAAGCTTAAATTAATTCTTAAATCCCCTTTCCATGGGAGCGTGTAAGTAATATTTTTATAAAATAGAGATCAAACGAATTCACAAGTATATTTATGTGATTTTTCTATGCTTTTAAAATTAAGAAATGTCGTGATCTAAGAATCAATCATAAAATTATTAAAATACTAAAATTAATTGTTTTAAATTAACACCCCCCCACACATATATATATATATATATATATATATATATATATATATATATATATATATATATATAATTGTATAAATTGATAAAATTGAATTCATGACTTCAGTACTTAAAAATTTAAATAAAATATTTTTCACAATATAAATTTATTAATTAATAAAATATATGAATTTAAGTATATTGTTAGTATCATCATTTAAATTTAAAAAAGTGTTAGAAAATAAAATATGTTATTGATTTATTTTGGAAAATGCATTTAATTTATTTTAATTTCAAACCCAGAACTGCTATACAATTTTGTTAGTATATAAACAGTGAAATATATGTTTTGCTTGTCGTAATTATAACATCATGTATGTAATTATAATAATAATTAAATTAATTCAATATATATTTTCGAAATTAAAAGGGTATATAATCCCATATAAAGAATGCATTTAAGCAAAATATAAGTAACTCAAACACACCTTAATATCATTCTTTAAAATATCGTTACTATTACTGCAAAAAACATTGGTATTTTTGAAGAAATTTCTATATTTTCTATAATTTATATTTACTTAAATATTATTTTGAATTTTTTAAATACATCTAATATAATTAATGAAATATAGCTCACTTTCTACATATATTTGGATAAATATTAGTTTTTTTAATATTATAAAGTTAAAAATTGGCGTCAAAATTCTGGAGCATTTTTCTTTAGAAAATTCCCAAACCAGGATTTATACTTCTATCCTAACGATCTAGACATCTGGAGTTTAGGATTTATGAACCTGCATATATCACATATTTATTCAATGCACTTTATCGCAAAAAAGAGTTGTGTTTATCACAGCAATAAATTCTGTCGATGCTGATCTGAAAATTCTTGAAAGTATTTGTTCAAATTTAGAACTAGATAAAGAAATAATTATCAATTGGTCTTCAATTTAACTGTCTTAATGAATATAATAAGTTTACTGGAATTAATATTGAAATCACAAACACACTAACACGCATAAACATATTATATGTATATATATAAAAGATGATCAATTTAACTCCAGTTACCCAGCTAAAAGTAAACCAGTTTATTTTTAAGTTATTTACATCTATATTTACATGATGCAGCTAAAATTACAACATCATTATTTATTTCATATGTCTATATTTTTATGATCGTGTAAAATCTTTTGCTCGAACTCGTGTTTTAATTTTTAATCTGATTCAATGCAAATGACTTGAGCAAATCGTTTGATTATCTCAAAATTTTTATTTTATTTTTGAAAACTCACTTTATAAAACTACTAAAGTAAACAGTAATAGAATTATTTATTTTATCCAAATGAAGTCCGATGTAAACTACACCATTATTCAAGCATTTGTTTTGTTATTGGAGATATAGGACCGATACAGCTGAATTCAGCAAGACGAGACAAATTCACACACATTTCATTTAACAATGGCAGTTTCTTTGATGACATTTCACTTTTATTAGGCTTCTCGCTACCAAGGTCATCATCCACACCCTATTTGATTTGATTTTTATAGATTCATCTAAAAAATTGTTTTCCATTGGAAGCCTGAAAACATAAATAATTTTATACAAAATATAGCTAAAGAAATTTCAACAATAGCATCAACCACGTTGCGAGGAGTGTTAAAGAATATGAATTTACGTGTAATGTTTCCATTTAAAATGTTGGAAAATATTTTCAACATTTGATGAAAAGAAAGTTGGTTTAAAAAGATTAAATTATATGCATAAATTATATTTTTTCTAAGTAAAATTATAATTAAGTAAATAGTATAGTCTGCTTCCATCTCTATTTTTTCCCATAAATAAAGTTTATATAGTCCAACTTAGAATGTGTTCCTGACTGAAACAAGGTTCTAACAATTCTACTTCAGCGCTAAAAGAGTAACTAAATGCGTATAATTGAAAAGCGTCAAGAAATGCAATAAAGTTATTGAATCGTTAAAATTATTCTTTCAAGTGATATATATATATATATATATATATATATATATGTGTGTGTGTGTGTGTGTGAATATATATAAATATATTATTAAATTGTCTCTTCGTCAAATGTTTTGCATGAGTTATTTTTCAAATTTATAAATTAATTATATTTTATTCATATATATGATTTTTCTATATTCTCCCTTTTATTGATCTTTAAAAATGCTACTCTGAGAAAAACTAGTTGAAGTATGAAGTTAAGACCCAGAAACACATCATTTTAAAATTTTGACATTTAATTTACTTGGATTAGCATGCCTGTTAATTTTTTTTACATAAATATAAATTTAAGAATAAATTTGTTTCCCTTTTAATAATTATTGTAAGATTTTTATATCACACAAATCAAAAAATATATTATAAATTCTATATTGTATTATTTCAAAACTCTTTGTAAAATGTTTTTAGGAATTGAATGATCTTTTATAAAAGAAGACTGTTTTAAATAAAAATTACCTAAAGTTAATGAAAATAATGTGGCTAATTTATTTAATTTGTTCGCATGCAATTTATATAATTTTGTGTAACATTCTCCCCATTGTCTTTAAGTAGTACGTTAAGAAAAATGCAGTTACACCATAGACATACAAAATAAGATGCTTACACATACCAGCTGAAATAAATAGTTAATATATAATTGTACTCATATTGAAATAAGTAATTAAAAATGCTTGAAACACAATTTGTTAGAAATTGATTTTCAATATAGGTTAAAAACAACTTAGAAATTAATATTCAATATTAGACATTTATATTGTCAAGTCATACAATAGTTTGTTCATTCTTTCATCAATACAGCTTTCTTAGAAAAAAAATTACAATCAATATATTTAATAAAATATCAAAGTATAATGTATTTATTGTTAAAACTTTTATTTTGTTAACGAAAAGTATGTTTATATTTAAAATTTATGGTGAGATGTTTTTGTTTTTCATCGCAAGATAAAATTAAATTGTTATTAATATTCCACAATACACAAAAGATTTATGGGTCCACTTAAAGAACTCTTATTTTTTATATCATTAAGTGTCACGAAGTTGATAAAGAAGTTCAAAAAATGTAAATAAACAATAATAACATTTTCTATTATTTGCACGAAAATTCTTTTTATCTGGAGGATATTGAGGACAATTAAATAAGTATAAAAATTAGTTCATTGAATAATCTAAGAATTTGGAATTCAGCATGTTTATAAATTTGAGAAAATTCTTCACACTTTTAAAATAGATAGTTTTAAAAAATAACGCAGTTTTCAAATGTATTTTTAAATTTGATTTATACAGAAAAAAAATCTTTTTCCCAGATTTCTAAAATGTGTTTCTTTTTCGAACATTATTCTTTTAAGAAATTTTGAAACAAAAACAGTTCTTTTTTCTATAGAAACATAAAAATCTCTTCCTAGATTATCAAAATTACCATCAATATTCTTGGCAGAGATTCAACGAAAACACTTCTATTGCCAAGTTTACTGTGCGAAAGACACTGGAGTGTATATTAACTAATCTAGATAATTTTTTCGTGTTTTTTACTCAATTACTAATCCGAGTGTTTGACCTCACTCTTTTAATATTAGTGTTTAACACACCATATTCTGAATATAAATTGTCTTACTTTACTTTTAGAGGAATATGAATTACATAGAAACATACTTGTCTGTCAGCTTAAATGATTTTTTTAATTTTTTAAAATATTTTATCATTATTTAAAATTAAAATATGTTACTGAGCCCATTTAAAATAAATGAAGTTTCAAATGAGTACAGAATGTTTTCACTCACTAGAAAACATTAACAATAAAATATATTTTGAAATGAAAAAAAAATTAATAATATTTATACATCTATAATATTTCCTTTCAATTATTACATTTTATGACATATTTTTTATAATTGTTACATTTTATTACATATAATTATTATATATTATTGCATACTAAAGTTTTGATATGGTTATTTAATTTTTATATTTGTAATTATATATACGTATATATTTTTTCCAAAGATGATTATTAACTTTTGATTAGTTAAATGATGTTTAGTATTACTTTTACTTCCATATACGCAGTTCCATATAAACTGCGTTATTAAAGTTAATATTATTATGTACACAAATAATTCAATAAGCAAGTTATTTATCTAATTACTAAAATAACATTTAATGTTTGGATTTTTAGGCATAAGAAAAACTTAGATTTTGGCATAGTATTTAATCTTTATCCTAAATTTGTTTAAGGGTTGGTTCTGTATTGAGACTCAAAAAAATTCAGTCTTGTTTTGGAATATGCGTTTCATCAAAACATAACCAGGAAATCTGCATGTGTGAAAGGGCAGCTATCTTCTTGTAAAATAAATGATCCCTTACTGAAATATTAATTTTGATTTTTAAAAACAGCAATGTAGGGAGGGTCTAAAAATATACGATATTATGAGGCAGTCACAAAAGTCTTTAATAAGAGCAATTTTTTTATGTAGACTGCCTCATCACATATCTTTATCCATCATATAAATCCAGACAAGCTAATTCTTTTGACAGATTGTTCAACAACTTCCATAATTCCAAATTATTTTAGATGTTCAAAATTCAATGACGGTGAGTTTTTGCCCTTTCAAATCGAGGCTTCACATTATGATGTGATAGTTTAGCTTAAGAGCAGCTGCATGATCATAGTATCATGGTTAAATTTTGATGAACGACCTTGTTGCTAGCCAAGAACTTGGGATTTTATTTTATTGTAATTTGCAGATTTTTAAAAGTGCATTCACTTTTTTTTGTCCTTAAAATTTTTTTCAGTAAGTTTACTTTCGAAACGTGTACTGTACAAAATTATTTTAGTCACCAGTTAGCTTCTATGGAATGTCCAAAATTTCATAAATTAGATACTTACGAAGATGACATTTCATTATAATTCCATGATCAAAGTTCTTTAAGCTCATTTGAAGCAAGTTATTGCCTCATTAACGCATAAATATGAGCCAAAAACAACGAGTATGATACTTTTATAGTTTTTGGTAACGTATCAAAGTTATGACACATTATAGACTCACTTTCAAGTATGTATGCGTATACTCCAGATGAATTTGAATTCCAACTTTAATATAAGTGAATTTAGTAAATTATACACTTTAAATCATGCATTCCAGGTGAAACTGAAATGTGGAATAAACCAATCAGTCAAATACAAATTTATATCACTGTGACTCAAGGAGTAAATCTATTATATATACTTTTTAATAACATTTAAAAAAATTAATAATTAGTCCAACTTTTAACACAGATAAGAAATTAGTAATTTACATATTTAATGTACATATTGTTATATACTATGTATATGAAACATAATAAAGAGCAGCAATTATATCTTATAGAAGATAAGTTCATTTTTATGGAAAAATGTTTCACCTTTCTGCACACATTTCTTTCTTGAACTTATTTTAAACACAAATAATGCACATTTTTTGTGAATAAGAAATATTTCACTATCAAATATCACAAATATAGTTCTGTCATATTCACACTATCTATATCTAATTTACTTGAACGAAATCATATATTTTACCATAAAATATTATTTCAAATATAATTCTTCTTTACGAGACATATAACTTGTAAATAGCTAAAGTTTACTTAATGAAATACTACCATCTGATGCAAGACAACATTTCTACTCCAGTTTTTCAACATCATCATTAAAATTTTCCTATTTTAACTGGCCATTGAGACTAGATATCATATACAAAAGTATATATAAAAAATATCATGGATGCTAGAATTGTAAACTGATATATTTTTAAACTTTGATGTTCAACCGCATAATTTTGTTAAATATTACAGATTAATCATAAAAAAAATATCTACTTTCCTTTTGTATTTTATAATTGAATATGTAGAAAACACAGTACGAAAAATTCATGAATTAAAATTCATCTATGGTTTTGTATGGATTTATAGCTATTTTTTACTTTATAAATAATTTTACTCTGTACTTGTTAAATCAGTCTGCATTCAAAAAAATACAATATTTTTAAGGAAACTATTTTATGAAAGGACCAGTCACATCACACAATAAATAATAATTTCAAGATAGTTTACATAACATAGATAAAATCAATAATTTTATAAATATCTGTGTTAAAAAGATATTTATAATTTTTTCTTATATTATACTGACATATAAAATGCAAACCAGAATGGATCTCAATTAAATATTTAAAATTTCATTTAATTATGCATGTCATGTTTTATATCCGTATTGCCATTAACTTACAGAAGAATTAATCAAGTGCTTCTTTAAATCATAGATAAAAAATATTTCAAAATACTTTTTTCTAATTTAAGTTTGTTATTTTCTCATTTATTATATATGAATTATTTATTAAATTTTATATATAAATATTATTTGTAATTATTCAAACATTATAATATAATAATACTTAATAAGTATATAACATTTTTGTTAATATGAAAAATGAAATTTTTTGAAAATTATCTGGGGTAATATGATAAATAATGCAATGAATGTTATGTAAAAATGAGTATATTTACATTAATACTCAAACCATATAGTATTTCTCTCATAAATAATCTGATTTTCTAAAATAACATTCTTTATAAATACAAGAAAACGCAATTTAAATAGTTATTTGAGATGAGCACATTTTGAAAATAAATTATTCTGAATTTTTATGGAGCGTAGCATTTCCAAAGAAAACATTTATATGGGAATTACTTGGAAGCATAAGTGATACCAAGAGATAAATTTGCTTTCAATTATTCAAAATAATTTCATTCATCGTAAATTAGGAATATATTTATTTTTAAGAAAGTGAAAATTTCAGAACAACAGCAGTGTTTAAAACAAAATTAAGGAAGATTTATATTTTCAAAATAATCTTACTTCACTATTTTTGTAATAAATATTTTATTAATGTATATTATTTAAAAGAGTTATTTTAAGTATCGGAAATATTACATCTGGGCTTTTCTTTCAGCAAACCTCTCTTCTATGTAAAACTTAGCAGATAAGCAAAAAATGTACCATTTTATATATTGATTAGAAGATAAATGTATGCTTAAATTAAAATATAGAGTGCTACATTTATTCTATAAGGAATAAATGATGAATTTTTGAGATGCAATTAAAATTAAAAGCGTGTAAGCTTGAATGAAATATGTAGAACTTTATTAAATTTTTAACCATCTACGAATATTTTATTAATTTTTACTTGTTAAAAATATGTTTAGTTGCTTTAATAAAATTTTAACTAAATATACTAGATTTATTTTGTGTTCTAGACTAATTGAAAAATAAATTGCTGTAGGAAAACTTTCTATGCTATTTTTCTATGCTAACTTTCTTTGAGTTTTAAACTAATGGTTATAAAAAAAGATACATATGTTTAATTGTTTCAATAAAATTTGCATTATAAATAAAACGGTACAATTTTTACAGAAACTCTTTTGAAATCATCAACACATTTAAAATTAATTTTTATCCTTGATCGTAACAAAAAATCAGAATATAGTTTCAAATATCCAATTTACAATGAATGCTCCTGAAGGTTATTTTTTTAATGAGTTTATTATCTAGACTTATAACCGAGGAATTTTATAACCTAGGAGTAAGTAATGTTGGGGACATGCACAATGTAATTTTTATTGAATGAATTCATTTAGAATAAAATCCATTTTTTGGTACAAATATTACTTTAATTTGGGAATTTATTTAATTTTGTTATCATCAGAGAGATTGAACTAAAATATATAGTTCAAAATAGTTATCTAACCATTACTGAATTATAACGATGCTCATTATATACCAAACACTCTGAAATAAAACTCTATGGATGGTTAAACTTTAATATGAACTTTTAAAAAAGTAAGTATTCAATGTTTATTTGATTAATGAAATGTAAATTGCACTTTGCACGTAAGATCGGCAGTTTAATAATCAAGGTAAATACATTAAACAATCTTATATACGTAAAAATAGCACAAATATTTAATATGCTAATTTTTTAATTGAGTTTGTAATTGTTAAAATGTATTTTAGACTATATTTGGTGAGTGGTTAACATATATAATATACCACAAATATTTTGTTGAAAAATAGTTTAAATTGTTACTCATAGTAAATCATTCAGTTAGATTAAGCGGAATTGATAGTTTGATTTGGAAGAGCAAAATTTAAAAATTGAAGAATTAAAATGATCGCAAATAAAAAAAAAACAGATTAAATTGAGTAATCAGTTCTAAACACATGTTGTTTCAGTGATAAAGTTATTTGACATTTTTGGCATCATAACCTCATAACTTAGAAACGGAAAAACAAAAATACACAAAATCAAATCATCATTTCACATAATAAAAGATTTCTTTAAATTTCTATAAAAAATATTATTTCATAAAAACACTATTAATTATAATTCATAAAAAGTTTAATTTCAACTGATAACTTTAATTGAAATATTTAATAATAAATTCATTATAAATATTATATATTTTAAAAATAAATTATCTAGGAATTTAAAATATGTGTGTTTTTGTATTGAAATTGTAAGCTAAGCAGTTCAGTTAAAGCACCATATAAAGGTACTGGAGAATTTTTGAAAGTAAATATATTTATAATGAAAAAAGATAATTTCTTATCTAAAGAATTTTTTTATAATATTGCTTAAGCAGAAAAAAAAGAGCTGAATTCCAAAGCATTAGTCAATTTCTTTAAAACTTACTTTGTAAAAGAATATGTTTTTTTTTTCCAAATAAAATTTAAAAAAAATAAAGGATGTTTTCTAATTTTGAAGAAAGAAAAAATGCATTATATAAAGATAATGAGAAATAAAAAATGAGAACAATTTAAGATTTTTTAAAACATAAATATCCTTTACATTTAAATAAAAAATAACTGCTGTCACGTTAATTGAATCTTAAATCAATTAATTGCAACAAACACACTAATTCAAAAGAAGAAGAAAATTCGATGTTTTAAAACTAAAATAAAACTTTAAATGTCATTTCTTTTTGAAATAAATTTAAAAATCAAAGATTCGATTAAACTTTTTTAAATATTAAATGAGTCATAATTATAAGGCATTAAGAAACTTGTTTAATTTGTCAGATGTTTAGTCAAGATTTTTAAAAATGTTTACTATTAAGCAATTAAATATCATTAATCAATGACATTAATTAACAAACAAAATATGGTTTTAAATTTATTATATGTTTATCAAATTAGTTTGCGAAAAAACGTTAAATTTTCATTTGTTGTTCTGAAGATATATTGATAAAGTATAAAATAATTGATAAATTTGTGTTTTTGATTGTCTGAGGAAATTAGGAATCATCTGTTTCTAAAAAATAACATCTCAATGCAATGAAAAAATATAGTCAAATTTTATTAAAGGTTTCGTTAAATTAATTAAACTATCAAAGATACTTTATACTTCTAGATTATTTCTTGACTATTTATATATTAAAATAATTGATTACTACTTACTTTTAGATTATTCTATGTATAAAACTTAGCTGAGTGCTTTTCGAATATGACATTAAGATAAATTGTAGTCTGATTATCGAAAAAATATTTGGATGTCAAAAAACAAAATTGACAGTACGTGCTTGAAATAAATGAAGTACATGATAAATTTGATGAAGATAAGATTTATTTTTACCTTCCTGTAAATAATATCCTAATCTTCCATTAAAATTTGTATAACATATTTTATGACATACCTTTAAAAATACTCAGTTTATTATAAAATTAAGAATTTTTATCCATTGACAGGAATATATTTAAATGTTTAGCTGAAAGCTCATGCTATGAAATAAATTAAGCTAATATTTGTATTAAAGGCATTAAATATATTTTTATAAAAATGTATTTAATAATACAGATGGTGAAACATTTCTTAAGACATATGTCATATTTTCATTTCACTAAAACCAGTATTACTTCTAGTTTTTTAGGAATTTTTGGTGCATGTCATAGAGTAATTTTGATATCAACTTGTATAATATGTTTTTTTCTCCCATTAAAAATATTAAAGTTCTTAATGTTTGAATCAACATGTACCTACAGTTCAGATTGTTTGTGATAATTAGTTTTTCTAATCCAAGTTTCTAATTCAGGAAAAAGAAAAACTTTCCATAATATAGTGAAAGCAAAGTTAAAAGAATATTTCCAAATAAATCAAGGAAATGAAATATAATCAGAATAAAATTAGTGAACTAAAAATAATTCAAAAAGCACTTAGAAACACAAAAAGTAGTTAGAAAAGTAAATTTAAAAAATTGGTTACGAAAATGAAAACAAGAATAAAATTTTATGAAAATTTAAGAATAAATTTGATAATTAAATTTATTACTTGAGTGTAGCATTACCTTATAAACATTACCTTAGGTTTTACAATAATTTGTAGAAATGTACCATCGAATATTTCGATGAATTAATGTTCTTTACGTCTGACTTTAATCTGAGAAGCAAACAGTTTTTCTTATCGCACATCGGAATATCTAACTTGATCCTTCTTTGAATACAGTTGTCTTTTCAATATACGACAACGCCTACGCAATTATCAATAGGCAGGTAAGCTATTTACATCGTTGAATATGATGTCAGTTTTGAAATCTTTTAAAAATCAAGACTGATCTTCCATTTATGAAATTATTATTTATTCATTAGAAGAAATTTACTTACGAAATTAAATTAATTGGAATAAAAAAAATGCTTTTCAAATTTGGTAATTTTTTTTCTTTTGGCCAATACATATCACAAAAGCAGAAAAAAAAATATTTGCATGTGTATTGTGATTAATAACGAATATTATATGCAATAATTTCTTAAGGATTTTTTACTTTCTTACCATATTTTTCTTTGCAATGAAATCAGCTATAACAATAAAGAACATAATTTTTTAACGAAAATTCCCTCTTCTGCCGATTTAGGGAATTATTAATTATGTAACTTTTCTAAAAAGAATCGATTGAACAAATTAAAAAACAATATTGCTCTATAATATGTTATACATGTTAGAGTAATTAAATTGATAAACTAATTTAAGTAATTTGAACATTAAGATCAAAAACATATTTTTTTAAAATTTTATTAGGATATTTTTTCTTAATCAATAATAGTGTTTCTGAAATGGTAACATGGATTTATTTTGGACAAATTTTATTATATTCTCTTGTCCCTCTTTATACTTTGATTGAATTTAGATTCAAGCAAAAATATTTATATCTATTTTTATGTAAGATATTTTTTCTCTTTTTTTATAAAAATTAAGAATTTGATATAAATTTTATTTGCGAGCAACTGTTTATAAATAACAAGTCTTATTCTATTTGTATTTTATATGAGAATAAATTCATATTATAAAAATACCAGTCACAAATAAAGAAATTAATTTTATAAACAAGAGAAAACATGAAATAGTGAAACTTAATGTACATTAAAATTTCCATATTTAAATAATCAATAAACGTATTTATTTTGTGAATAAGCCGCCTAACCTGTCTAGTAGTTAGCGTAACTGATTACGGATTGGGTGGACCTGAGTTTGAATCCCGGCTCGGGCATGGATGTACTTTCTCTTTTTCTCTCGATATGTTTCTTGTCCTTTCCTCAGATGATGGATGAATGTGGCCCGCCCTATAAATGGGTTTGTGGTGGTGTGGCGTAGGCGATGCTACTCGTACCTCCGTGAATTGGTTCACAGGTGCCTACTGGGTAACGATAAAATGAGTAGCAGTTTCCAGCCTTGTTGCGTCAAATGGGCTAATGTACTTTAATGGGCTAATGTACTGCTCAAAAGTGTCCGCCATTAGAAATTAAAAAAAAATAATAATAATTGTGAATAACTTCTAGAAAATCCAATTTGACGTGAAGTATGCGTAATATGTACAAAATTTTGTACTTATTGATAATTAAATAATAATATCTTTTCCTTTCTTGAAAATGTATCAGAATTGATTTTAAAATGTATTGCATATAAAGTTGGAAATGAATTTTGAATAAAGTTATATAAAATGAATTTGAATGATTAATGCATATTGCGCTGTAAACAAGGAAATTAAATTTATATATTAATAATACTTGAAAATATTAAATAAATGAACATAAATTATATTTTGTTTGTTTTATCAATTTTGATTTAATAATTAATATATTAAACTTCATTTATTATTTTAAAAATTTTGAACAATTTCTTATGATTTTTTTATTTATAAAAGATAAATAAAATAAAATGTAAGGGTTTAATACATTTGGATGAACATTGGTTTAACTAAGCGAGAATATTTCGCATCAATCCACTTGGGGTCGGAACAATGAAGAGAATTCTATTCAAGGTGTCTAATTAGAAGAATTAGTCTTATATTTCCTTGGAGAGTTTTATGAGGTTCCAAATAGAGTGTGGTGTAAGTATGGTTGAATTAAGATCTTGTAGTTGTCCGTTTTAGGGATTCATGACTGTTTTAGTAACAAACGAAGATATTCGATGTTTTAGATATTGAGAATTTATTCGAAATTTCAATTTATATAATATCAAATGATGATCTTTGTCTCGTTTAAATTTATCATCTTTCAAGCATTTGTTTATTTATGTACTTATTTATTTTAAGAGCTTAATTAAGATGATAAATTTTATTAAATATTGTAATGAATAATTTCTGATGGTATTGTACTTAACAAATAATTTAATATAATAAATTTCCTGTTTGGTAATAAATATTATAATATATTTTTCCCAAAAAGTATAAAGCAGAATATAATATTTGTGGATAAAAAGAAATATATGAAACTAATTATCTGTTGAGAATATTTCTCTTCATTATATATAATCATTATGATCATTAAATTTAAAATAAAGACAATTGATAAGTATTTTCTAATTTATCAATTTATGTCTTAAGTTTCATTATAAACTCTAAATTTTACGAAGTAAAATAAATATAATTAATACATAAATATTTGATGTTAAATATATTGTTCTTTATTGATCTAGTAAAAACAATGCTCAGAAAAATAGAGTTAAAACATTTAAAATTGACTTAACTAGAAAAAAAAATGATTTAATACATCAATTCTTTAATAGTCTGCCAAATTTTGTTTTTGTACTTATATATCATTTTGGTCTTGGGAGATTGTTTTAGAATCCTCTTGAAACGAAAGATCCCCACTTAATCAGCTGTCATGTGAAAAAAAATTGTTGATGAGCAACAAACAAACCAAATCAATCCATCAAAATTGTCAATTGCGTTCCAATTCATTATATCCAAGACAAGATAACTTCTTATTTAATTATTATAAATTTGCAAGGTTTAATTGCATTTAGTAGTTGATTTAAAGCATAGGTTTCCACCCTTTTCTAAACTGGTGCCCACTTTTCTAGGGAATATTTCAATACAGCTCTCTCCCACTCCAGAAATATAAAAGCGTATATAATGTATGGTGAAAACAAGAATTAAATAAAAATATTAAAGTTAGAATATTGTTGGTATTGAAGCGCTTCTGAATTTATTCTTTATTTAAAAATGAGAAATAAAAGTTTCAGCTTACCTGTTATAAGGACAGGCAGGAATTTTGATGATATGAACTAATCCTTAATAAACTACTGTTTCTAAATAAATAAACAGTACAAATTCAGAAAACAATCAAAACACAAACTTAATTACATTAAAAAGTATTTTTATTAAAATTTAAGGGCATCGAATTTCTAGCTTAGTTAATGAGAAAGCTGGATTTGATGCATCTTAAGGGGCTTGTTAATATCAGGCTGTAGAATTTACTTAAAGCAATCTTAAGACAGTACGTTCAGTAACAGCGTGCCGATTTCTCTTTTCCGTTACCAATGCTGCTATAGCACTAAATCCACTTTTTACTAAATATGAAGATGGCAATCTTATCAAAAATGGTTGAATCAATCCTAATCCTAAATACAGTTCAGAAATCAATTTCTGCAATCAATATTCTTGATAGCCATTCTTGAATTTAATTTTTAATTCGACATTTGCCGTCAGTTCTCTTAATTATTCTTCATAGATAATCATGCTGGTTCATATAGGAAAATGAGGCACAGCAGGATTATCTCAGCCCCAGTCCACGATCCAAAAGCCAGTATGGTAAGTCCATGTTTAAAATGCCCTGGAATTTTACCTTGAAGTCATTGTATTCCAATTATTAACAATAAACAAGCAAGTCGTCGTGTTCGAATGATACTGATGATAAGCAGGGAAAGCTATTGAATTCAAGTTGTGTGAGTCAGTAGTAAGTGCAGGGATATGCGAGGCAGCATGGGAAAACAACTCAATAAAGGGGGTAATTTCTCGTGTGAGACTACGAGATTAATTTGAGGAGGCGCGCCACATAACTAATACGAGACTACAGGAGGAAACAACTCAACAATGGAGGATACCTGATGGAGTAGCATATTTGTGACGATATCGGCCATTTTGTTTTAACACTAAGTTTTGTGACGTCATTTTAAGGTGGTGTCTTTCTTGTACTGTGACATGTGGATGCTACTTTTGTTATCGTTATATTAGTGGCGCCATCTATGTGCTCAGAATATATCATTTATTTATTTCCGAAAAATAACATTCTTTTATAACCTGCCGCAGAGGAAAGAAGAACCTAAGTCAACTGCGTAAGTGCACACATTAGCCATTGAGTCACCAAGACATTATGCAATGGATGCATTAGTTTTTTGACACATTTTTTTTTATCCTAGCAGAATACAACCTACCTAACAACTTAGGGGGAGAACTTTTACCTATGCGTGTTTTACCAAAATATTTCTTTTTAATTACATAAAAAGTAAGTAAAACAAAAGTTACGTGAAATAATTTATTTAATTATTTTAAAATCTCATGTGATTAAGATGAACTGAAAAGTCATTGTAAGCAAATAACGAAGAAAAAATACATATGCAGTGGTAATGTATTTTCACATAAAAACTAAAAATGTGAAATATATGGGAATTCTTATAAAGATAAATATTTATGCATTAAGTTAAGCTTTGAATACTGATAATTTTCTATTAAAGTAAAATATAATAATCAATATTAATTATTATCACTTACTTTAATGAATAAAATACAATAAATAAAACTATTTAAAATTATTATAATTATCTACAATAATAAAGAATTGTTTCCGAACAATCAAATATTATTTAAAATTTTTTTAAATATATCTCAGATTTTATGATCCAAATACACATTCAATAAAACTTTTAATTCAATATAATAATTAAAAATTACCAAAAAAATGTTACATATATATATATATATATATATATATATATATATATATATATATATATTATATATATATATATATATATATATATATATATATATATATATACTAGATAACAGGAAATTCCCATATTTCGTAAATGTTTTATCATTGATTTATGAAACTGTCATTAATTTAAAACATGTTATTTCCCTCAAGAATGATATCACTTTTTAACCATAATAAAAAAAAATTTTGAAAGTTTTGAATTGAGAATATTTTAATAATATATTAATAATTAATATTGATTTTAAATCATTAAATAACATGTTTGACATACATCTTAGTTTCATATTTATTTCTCATTTAAATAATTTTAATTTATAAATACTCTGGAGAATCTTATTCTCTTTATGGGCAAGTTTGAATACGATCTCTAGCACAAAATATTTTCTTTTTGTTTACGGAAACTTTGAACAGCTTCATTTGATTGTTAGACAATCATGATCTCTTAAGCAAAGCAACACTAAGATTCGACTTGAAAATATCGACATTGGACGTGATATCTGTTCTCGTATAAGTCTCCAAGGAAATCTTAGACTAATTCAGCCAAATATACAGAGACAGAAAGGAATTATCTCCTTGTTCAACTACAGCCCAGATTGATTGGAAACTATTTCCTTTTTCTAAGACTTGTTTGCACAATTAATTACACCATGCACTTTATATTTCTCTTAAATTTTACTGAAAAATGATTCCATCTATGTTTATCAAACTGTCTTTTCAAATAACTTCAACTTTTCAAATAAATAAAATTTTTCATTTTAAATAAGGATACTAGTTTTATATAATAGTAATCCCAGAAGAGAGATTAGTATTTAAATTCAAATGGTCTCAGGAATATTGATAAACATTTTTAAAATAGATGTGTCTTAAATAAATAATTGATTTAATAATAAAGATTCACTCATTTTTTATACATCCAACATTAATTCTTAAATTATAGGTCCTGTTGTTTTCAACTATATAGGATGAGTTACATTTATTATATTCAATATTTTTTAAATTTATTTGTTTATTTATTTTTGAATGACGTACGTTAACAAAACTACTATATTTGTTCATTAAAAATTGTAAAATTGATCTAAGAAACACTGTTTAAATATATAGTAGCAGCAGTTAAAATAAACGTTTTGATAAATGCAAAATTTCTTCTTTAAGTAACTGAATTGTTAAAGAATCTGCACTTATTGTCAAGATTATAATCTATATTTAAAATGTATGTTATACACATAGAAATTGTTAATAAAATATTTTCATATAACAAAAGATTTTATGCAACGCTTATTCCTGGATTATTTCGATATGAAGTAGTGATATTAATCATGAATATAAATTATTTGAATAATAAAAAATTAAATTTATTAAATCTTCAAAACCAGCATATTTTTATATTTTAAATACAAATATATATTTACAATTTTAAACATAATTAGATCTTTTAATATAAATATTTTAAATATAAAAATATGTTAACAGTAATAAAAAATAACGACAAATATGTTAATTTAAAATGATCACACATTGTAGAGGGTTGAAAATTATTTACAAATACCGAAATTCTCACAACCACAAATCGAAGAGCTGAAGTGATATTGGTTCATAAGCAGTTTTATATTTTTCAATTATTTTCATAAATTGAATACTAGATGTAAATTTTTTTCTAGATTTTTAAAATTGCACATGAATTGTGAAATTTTATAGCCAGGTGTTTCTAATTTTTGAAGATTTTATTACTCCAAGGCAATACTAAAAAAATCATATCTATTTCACCAATATATAAATATATACCATGCAATCAAAAATTTAGATTTATGTCAATGTTTTCAATAAAAATGAAAAGAAGTTCTATTTAAAATTTAAATCTAATGTAAGATTTTTACGGATAGGAAATTCAAACCTACCCAATTGACAACATACATTTCTTAATAAAAGCATATTTAAAATCTTTTGTTCTATTTGACATTAAAATATTTTGTAATTTTATGATAGTTACTTTTGTGAACATTTTCGTGCATTTAAATTAGAAAACAAGCAGTAATTTCATTTTTTGAGTGTTACACGTAATATATTTTAAGTACAACATGCAATTGTAATAAAAATGTGAATTTTTATTTGTACTTTGTATAAGATTGTTTACAATGAAAAAATCTGTATTATTTTTTACTTATCGAACTGAAATAACTTATCGATTATTTTTTTTTATTATTTTTTACTTATCGAACTGGCACAACCTTTTATAAGTTAAACAGAGAAGTTATTGCCATTTTTAAAACTTCAAAAGAACATGACCTACAGAAAGTGCAACTCATCCTTAGTATTTGAAATAATCACCATAGGTATCATCCAGAACCTTCTGCCTGTGTTTCCAGTTTTATAATCCACTTGAGTATAATCTTTGTATCCAAAACTCGGTGGTTTTGGACGCAAAGAACGCCATGACTGCTTGGCGTAAGACTTGTTCAAAGGTTTCCACGACGATAATTGTCTTGGGAGTGGAAGAAGTGATAATCGGATAGTACAACTTCTGATGTGTAAGGAGGATGGTACAAAGTCTCCCAACCAAGTCGTTGTATGGTATTCTTGACCAGCAATATTACGTGCAGTCTTGCATTATCTGTTAAGAACAGTACACCCTGATGATTTACCAATGATGGCTAATTTTATTGCAATGTCTATCTCAACTGATGTATGTACAGGTCCACAGTGATCTAAGCCCGTTCATTGATAGCACCTCATAGAGAACATTTTGGTGATTATTCTACCAGACACAAAGCATATTCATGCATGGATATACAGCTGGTATTCAGCTATGCGGATCAATGTACTAGGATGATAGTACTGTAGTGTCATTCACAGCACTATCCCCAGATGCTTGAATTATTAGTCGACTTGATACAGCAGCAGATAAGCTCACTTTGAAGACATAATGCAAAAAAATAACGAACAAGCTCCTTCGACACCTCCATTTCTCTTCGGTATTATACGAGTTACGATTGATGAATGTGCGCAGTGGACCTGCTTTTATAACAACTGATATTCCTACTCTTGACTAACAGGTGCCTCTACCACATAATGCTAATTTGTATATTTGTCCTCACTTCATTCGATGGGAAGATGAAAACAGCAGCTTTCTTATTTATCTTTTGTATCATGCACTAAAAGGTGTCGTTCAACCAATAACTTCCATGCAGTTGTATAAGATATGAATGTCAATTTCTCATCAATTTGGAACATCAAATTACCTCTCTGTAAATCTATAACTACCCTTGTGCTAGTTTAGGTTCATATTTCCCAACTAATTCGTGTAGTGTAAACTTTTAAGAGTTGGCGTGCAAATCGTTCTGATTCTACTTTCCTTCCATAAAAATTTATATAATCTATCATGATCCAAATTAAACCAGATCGTATGTGTAACATTTCATTTTCTTCTATCTCAACAATGTCATGAACTAAACGGAATACAATTTCTTACTTTATATTCATTGAGACTATTTTGATTAATTCTATTTGGGGATTACTTGGTTAAATCTCTTCGTCTTGTTGCTGAAAGAAATTATATTTCAGATGAATAGTAGTCTGTCTTGTTTCAAAAATCAAATATATCAAATATTATTTGTTTTGATGTAGAAAATTTTTTGTTGTTGGTTTTGTGTACCAGCCAAGTTGGCACTATGGAGCGAGCAGTTCCACTTTTCCAACTGAACCGTAATATGGTGTGGAATCCGAATTCCGCAGTGCAGACATACTATAAGTACCCGTTTAAATGGTAGGTAACCATTCAGATAAGGAAAATACAAAAACAGAAGAGAGAAAGTACATACATGCCTTAACCGGGATTCAAACCCAAGTCCTCCCCATCCGTAGAGGTACGCTGACCACAAGACAGGGTAGGTGGCTATAGAAAACTTAATACCAGCTAGTGCCTAAGATTTCCTTTTTAATATATCAGTCTCACAGTTAAATAACAATGTTTTATACATTAAAAACATGCTACACTGGTTTTATATTAATTCTCACTGATTGCAAGTTTATTTACAATATCAATTCTTGAAATCTAGTAAATATTATTATAATGACTTTTTGAGATAGTTTTTTCCAGAAAAAAATTAAATAATTACATTTTTTTATTTTGTGGTAATAGAAAATATAATTTCTTATGAAATCACAACTCTGTATTTATATATTTTACATGATTTTATCACAAGGAAATTTCATTTTTATATAAATTTTCATTATTAAATTTTCTGCACATTTATAAATAAT
>JAPDSC010000532.1:0-10240 GCA_026290005.1 Latrodectus geometricus
GTATTGTAGCATAATTTATAGTTTTTTTATTGGATAAATCTTTTTAAAACGATTCTGTAATTTAATATTAAATCAAATTAAAAATTGTGTGGTTTTCTTTAAATAGTTGGAAGAGATTGTTTATTTACAATTTACTAGTCTTAAACAAAATATCGTATTTCATTGTAAAATGTAAGTTACTTGAATTTCGTATCAATCATGGATATCTCTCCTTTCAAAATTTTTTCAAATACATGATAAATTAACAGTCTTCATAAAAATAGTGATATAAGAAACTTTTTAGAATTCGAAATGTACATTAGTACCTTAGTTCATTTGTAAGAATTTTAAAACTATGAATGAATTACAAATTTGGTGTAAATTCCCTCCTGATTACCGAATTGAATCTTATTAGATAACTGAATGAAGTACTTTTTTTAGAAAAAAGAAATATAGGGGTATTGTAAAACAACTTGTAGTTTATGGATTGTATGTTTTTCTTCAGAAGAAACTGCCCATGGTAGATTTGGAAATGTCAGGATCATCGGATTCAGATTTCAAATAATACAATCTGTTATAAACATCGAACAGTTTGAAAATTATATATTATAATAGTATTTCATATATCTCATAATATAATTTATTCTTTTATTTTCTCAACTGTATTTCATTTAACTACAATGTCTCTGATTGCTTATAATCTATCATTATCATCATCATAATACGCATCATATAATCAATCACAATCAATGCGCATCATTATCAATAACATGCTTTCAAACTATAAACAGCATTTTACTTGATTTTTATCATCTATTTTTATAAGCATTTCGATTAAGCATAATTTTTTACTCAAAGTCTGTATTAATGTATCATAATTTTAGACTAATTTTATAATTGCTGTTTTGTCATACGAGAAAGAGTCGTATTTTAAATATTCAGGTTCGTAGTCAAAGGTTAAATGCATTAACACCTTCAGTTGCAAATTGTTTTTTAAATATAAATATGAGTGATGGATGGGCACCAATCTGATAATTAATTACATGCTAAAAAGTTCCTAAAATATTCCCAAATATTTTAGGAACTTTTGTAACCTCCTCATGGCTAAATGCTAAAAAGTTCCTAAAATATTCCCAAATAAGATTGGAATAATATTTTTAAAGAAGAAAAGAAAATTGATGAATACTGTATTCATTAAAATCACTGATTTTATCAGTTGCAGATAAAAACTAAAAAATCGGTAACCAAAATAGAGAATATGCAAAACCATGTATTGATATTTCGTTTCGTAACCTTCAAATATAACGAAAATTGAAAAAAAGCAATAAATTATAAAAAGATAGAAACATTAAAAAATAAATTATCTGAAACATTTATTTACAACATTTTCTTAAGAAAAATTTTAAGGTAAACCAGTCAAATTAATTTCTTATTTGATAAAGAAGAACACTACAGTAAACTATATTATTTCAGGAAGAAGTTCTGAGTACATTCTTTCTAAAACAATTCAAATTCAAACATGAAAGGAATGACAATTAAATGACATTTATAGCTTTACATGCAATTTAATATTTGCAAACGTGTAACATGGTGACAAAAATGATTAATAGTGGAATTTATTTCATAAAATTAGAAAAAAATGGCGAATTCTTTAAAATATGTTTGAACAAAAAACAGTAAATGGGTGTAAGGTCTAGGATAAGCAAAAAAACGTAAACACAGTAGTAGCGAAAACGACGCTGAAGGTATGCTAATGAGCTATTATTCACTGATATTTTGTCTGCCAAATGAATACTCATTTGAATAATGCATTGCAAATCAAAGGCTATTTTCTTTCTTGAACAGAAACACTAATATTGGGTGTGGATTAGAGAAATTTTTATCAATTATGACATATTTTATCTTGAAAGTTGTTGATAAATTTGCTTTTCAAAGATTAAGCTGACATTATTTTTCCACTTTTGTTTTTCTGTTTATAAATCGGATTAATTCCATGCATTTTGAAGAAAATGTGTAACTTGATAAGAATTTTGCTGTTTTTGAGAAATGCACTTTCATATAAATTCAGTTACATATAAATGTCTCAAGAAACTTACAAAAAGTTTATTTTGAATTTTTAATACACTTTTATACTGTCTTCCATAAATTTGAAATGATTTACAAATGAGGTGAATGAGCTGTGTATCTCAGTAATCTATATTTGACATAAATGCTCTTACAACTATTTTTTGTCTAAAAAAATTAGAAAATTTTAGAGATTGTTATAAAATTATCTACAGATAAAAAATAAAGAAAATTTTAAATCTACAATGTATTTTTATTAGATAAAATTATTATTTATTATTTAAAAATGCGTCTTTTCTCAAAATAAACTGAAAATTAGGAAGTTTACTCATTATTGTAATAATATTTTAAGCGAGCAAATATAGAGTTTTAAAGTTAAAAACTTTCAATGTCTAATGCTTTTGGAAACAATGGTTATTTTAAAACTGTTAATTAATGCGTATATTTAAAGTTACCAAATTTTTATCTAAACTCATTGTTTTTTTTTTACTATACTAGACTGCTTTTTAAAATCTAACTGGCCCAACTAAATGTGATCTAGAAGCAATCATTTATGAATTGGAAGATAAAATAATCTCAAACACCAATGTTGAACAATAAGATTGATGTTTCTTTTCTGATTTCTTAAGACGCTCTATAAAAGTTGGTGTTTCTGAAACTTTTGAAATTTCGTTCTTATGAGACGTGAATACGGCCTCTGTCAGTGAAATGTTTTCCCAGAGGTAAATGCTGTTAAATACTTTACAATAGCATTTGGCGATAAAGTTGTCTTTACAGAGGTGCTAAATTAAATTAATGGTAAACATTTTAAAGTTACCAATTCATTATTAAAATTAAGCAATAAAAGTGTATTAGATTTGCTAAATGTTTAAATAAAATTTAAACATTTTATCCATATATTTTTTAATTCTAATAACAATAATAACAATGGTTTTCAATTACATTCGGAATTTCTGATCGTGTTTAATTTAATTTGTATAGCAGTCTTAAATTCTTAATTGTTTCAGATGAAATATAAAAAAAAGAAGAAAAACACAATTTTTGAATTTCAATAAAGATACTCCTCTAATAATCTAGAAATTAGCAAATCAAGCAAAAAATATAAAGCAGTACACATTCTTTGTCAGAGCTGTAAAGAAAGTTTTTTTTAACGATAAAAATTTGAATTTATTTCAAATTAATTTACAAAAGATGACAATTTGAAGAAAGTTTGTTTATTCACCTAATAATTATATGATAATGATGCAATAAAAATTCAATTGCAAGACGAAATGATCATTTTTATGAGGAATTTTTTGGACATGAAAAGAATATTTTTTATAAACTAGACATTCCCTTTAATTTTTAATATAGTTTGGAAAGCTTGTTTTTATGATAATGAAAAACACTTTTGTTGATTATTTTATTCAAATATTGAGTAAGATAATAGGAAAAATGAAAAAAGTACATATTCACGATCACAAAAGTCAAAGCTATTTTACAATGATGATAGTGACATTTAATGATGTCTGAAATGTACATTTCTGATCTTGGATACAGTAATAAAAGAAAAGAATCTAAATCAATAAAAAAAATACAAACATCTCTTATTTAATTGATATAAAATATTTATTATATTTTTCACAATAATTCCATTTTTATTATTTATTATAAAATCTCAAATTGTGTGATTGGTATTTAGTTTTATTAAAACAAAATTTTTACAAACAAAACTTTAACCTTTTACTAATTATGAAAATAAAAAGTACTGAGAAAATTGAACTATTGCAATATTTGAAGATATTGCAATAGTTCAATTATTCTTATATATTAAATATTTCTTATATTATTGCTTCTATTGCAACTTATATAATGCAATAGAAGCACAAATATAAGGAAAAATTATTAAACTCATATTGTTTGTTGCTGGCTAAATTTGAGTGCTTAACACAAAATTTGAAGGTTTAAATTATACTTTTTAATTTACTTTACATCGTAGTATATTTAAATGTCATGCGTTAAAAGTTACAATTAAATCTTAGTTACAGTGTTATAGTTACTGTTAATCTTAAAAGTTAAAGTTACAGTTAATCTTATCTTATAGTGATAATTACATTTGTTATTTGTTTCATAAAAGAATATCTTTTCCTAACATTGAATTTTTGTTTTACATTCTGAATCAGAATATTGAGCAGATAAAATTTATAATGAAGTTATGTTCAATAAAATTATTAAAAAAAAATACCAGCACTTTTTCCATTATATTGTATTTATATAAATTTCAAAATTATGCTGTATTATCCAATCTTTATTAAATTATGAATATTTTATTAGAAATATAAATAGAGGTAATATTTTTCAATCTTTTTTTCTTTCTATATTTCCTATAATTGTTGATAAATCCTTCACTTTTCCGGTTTACACATTTATGTTACATATTTGTATATAACATATTTATATGTTTTACTTTTAAAAGTATTTTCTTATTGCAAATGCATTTGATTACATATCATTAACTTCTGTGCATTAAGGATGTATTTTAGCATAAAAATCGAATAACATTGAACAAAACAATCGAATAACACATAAAAAATTTAATGAAAATTATCTTCATTAAAACTAGGAAAATGAAACGTTCCGATCAGCATGAAAGAAATATAGATTCTGTATATCAATAAAAAATATGTAAAATTCATTAATGGTCTTAAAATATTAATCAACATGTGACATTCAAAATATTCAAAATTCTTTACCCTGAAACATTAATTTAACTATATTTTTGAGCCAATTAATATGTCGAATTCAGTCAAAAAATCAAAAGATATTCTAGAAAAGAAAACAAACATTTTGAAATGCAGAAATTATTTTATATAAAGAGAATTTTTAAATTTTTACAATGGTCAGTGTTACACGATGGATCTTAGAGTTATTTTGTCTATAATTGTTTTGAATTAGACATTCATATATATCATTTTTTGTACGATGCACGTTCATTTTTAATCTGATAAATCAGATTTAAAAATCAGTCCTATTCTTTATTTTCTTTCTTTCTTTTGTTTTTTATGGATCACTGTAAAATTTTGTGTTTCAGATAAGACGAAATTCTCTTTTTCTAAGAAACAGATTTCATACTACATAAGCAATACATTTTAATATAAAAACATGCAGTTTTTTTTAAACTGATTTATTCAGCATATAATAGGATATAATGCGCAAATTCTTGTTGGTATAATATGATAACATATATTCATATCTATTTTGTATACATGATATTTTGTGTATGTAAATATATATTGTATAGCATACTTGAATTTGAATAAAGGGCAGATAAAATTATACTATCTATTGTATACAAATGTGACAATTATATTAATTGTGTGAGTTTTATATTTTCTGACACTCCAAAATGTATGTTGAAAACTGGAAGACGTACACTATGATGGGAAAAGTGTATTAAAATGCCAAAATTTGAAAAATATATTAATAAAATATTTATATATACATTTTGAAAATATCATGCATTAAATAAGTTAGATACATTGATTACACGATTTGCAGTTTAACGGTATGTCTAATTTAATTGACAAAATACAATAACATTTTAAAATAACTATCAACTTAAAGTTGAAATTTTTCAAGTGTAGGAAAATTATTCAGTTATTTTAAAAAATATAGCACATTTTGTTAAAATCACATGATTTTAAGTATTAAAATTTAACTTTTATTGAAATTAAAAGATATTTATTTAATGAACTTTGAGAACTCATGATTTTTTAAAAAATATATGTAGTGACGCATGATACGATTATTAATATTTTTAAAACTTTTCATTCGATTCTTTTTCTTTTTTTATTAATTATTTTTCAAACGAGGAGTTTTTTATCAATCAATAATTTATCCTGTGATTTATATATTTTATTTCTTGCAAACCTTTGAAAATTTTCACACTTCCTAAATTGTATCCATCATATGTAAAGTTTATAAACTCTAAATAAAATTAATAATTTTTAATTTTACATTATTAAACATTTTCTATAATTTATACATATGTTAATTTTAAAAAGTTGATATTTTATATTTACATGTTTTAATAGTAAATATTGCAGTTTTATGAAAATTACCGCAAGTAATCAGCAAAACAGGTTTCTATCCAAAAATGTAAAATTGATTCCTTAATATCAAATAAAATTAAATTATCTTTAATATACTACACTATTAGTAATTCCAAAATATGAAGTTAATTTTCCACAGTAATGGTTTATTTAACTTTAATAATTATCTTTTAATTTGTCAATATTGTCATGTTTAAATAATATTTGTGTTAACAAGAAAAACTTGCATTTGATATAATATAATTTAAGTATTACAAGCTAATTAAAATACGATTTGAAGTTTCCAAATTATTTATCGCATAATAACCAATTATAGAAAGAAAACTGATGAAGAAAAGTGAAACAGCTTAAATATAGTCAAGGTGCCTTATATAGTCAAGCATTAATATTAGATATATATAGTCAAGCATATATATCTTTGTATATTCATTTAATTTTTAATTGTGAAATATGGGTAAAATTCTGCTTGAAAGAAATACATAAAATATCTATTAATGTGTATAATAAAATTTAATAATTTTGTGCAGTAAAATTAATGCTTCCCAATATATATACATTACATTCTTGGAGAACGAATAGAAATTTTGAATATGTATTTACAACTAAGAGTTATATAAAAGTGAATGAAAATGCTTTTGTGTAATAACAAGATTGGCCAAAATGTTTGTATATTAATCACACGT
This sequence comes from Latrodectus geometricus, assembly GCA_026290005.1. NCBI lineage: Eukaryota > Metazoa > Arthropoda > Arachnida > Araneae > Theridiidae > Latrodectus > Latrodectus geometricus. The sequence continues at coordinate 6,818 of JAPDSC010000532.1, forward strand.
ATAGAGGTAAAATAGATAAAATTTATTAGTAATATAGTCCACTAAAATGGGTACAAATAAATAATTGGGAAAAGGCTAATCAAATAAATATATTTTAAATGAAAATAATTTTCTTGCACATTCATGACTGAAAGAATGAAGGCATATTATATAAATTTTCTAAAATAAATATATATAGTTACTTTAATAATAGAATTATAGAGTTCACTTCTTGTCGAAAAGTATATAATTCGTTGCTAATATTTATGAATAGATTACGGGAATAAAAAAAGTAAACTACGTTATTAAATTTCTATATTTTTAATTTTTTTCATTATCTTTCATTAATTAAAATTTAAGTAATTATAGATTTCTAGACTGGTAAATAATTTTATTTACAACAAAAGCATTTTTTGCTTGTGAACAACTTTTAAAATTTAATTTTCATCTTAAAATTAGTATCCCAACTTAAGATTATGTAACAATCCTAATTGTTGAATACTTCTTTGAAACCATATCCTAAATAATAGATAATATATGATCTTCAATATTATTTAGATATTAATTTAACTTATATAAATTCTAGTTTAAAATACTGCGATAATTGTAAATTTTCGTAAATTCATTTTAAGATTTAAGAACTGTTTTTTTTAAATGAATACTTCTATTTAGAATGATGTAATTAATTGAATACTTAATTTCAAATTATATTATTTTATGCATTCAGATTTATAAAGATATATAAGCTTAATAATTTTAAAGGCAATATTAGAGAAATAAAACAGTGCTAAACAAACAAATATATCTTAGCTCAAAATCATTCCATTGCACATTTTTGACATAAAAATGATGAAGAGATGTTATATATTACATGTTTCTCAAATAAGTATAAGACAATATTATTATTTTTTTTAACAGAAGTAGTGTTTCGTTATTAAATTAACCATGTTTTAATGTAAGAAGTTTGTCATAAAATAAATAATTTTAATGACAATAAATTAACACTGAGGTGGTAGATATTATTTAAGTAAATTATGATTTTTACTAAGTATTATTGACATTTACTAAGTATAGTAAACATCAAAAAAATTACTTTCAAATAAAATAAGTATTTATAAACTTATTTCACTTTAAAGTAACTATGATAACGAAATTTTTATCATAAATTACTCTCAAATAAAATAAGTTTATAAATTTATCTGAAATGATTGAGAGAAAATCATATGTGGAGATAAAATAACAATTCATAATTTTAGCCTAATTTGAAAATCAAGTTTTAATTTAGCCTTCACCCGAAAAAGGTAAAACTATTTTGCGCTTACTATTGACTAAAACTCAATAATAATACTCAAAATGATAAGGTTTTATTTATTATTAATAAATTATTATAATTTATTACCTGTTAGTTTCATTATTTATTTTCCTGTATATACATATATAAAGTGAATTCCTACATATATAATATATTTGAAGTAAAATTTTACAAAGGAATGTGTTAGGACCAATTGTTTTCACCAATTTATTTTTCAAATATCACTTATCTTAAATACACAATGAATATTTCTTTTAATTGTTCAGCAATAAATATTTTCAATGGTAATATTTATGAATTTTGATATTAATATTTGTTTTACAAATATCATTCCCAGTAAATAAACAATGAATTTTTTTCTTCAAATGTTTAGTAATTATTTTTAAATTGCTTATTTTCTTTAGTTCAATTTTCGATATAGCAATAATGAGTAGGTTAATGATGAAAATGGGAAATGGAGATATCAAGAAATTCTATGAACAAATTCAAATTTATCTTCTGTTCTAAACCTAAGATTATTTTAATCCTCATATTTAAATTGTTTATTTACGCTTCCAATGTTAGTTTTTTTAACAAATCCTTGTAAACTTTTCACTTAATAGTTTTTCTGATGTGAAAATGAAAAAAAACTAGGTTACTTTTATGCTTTCGCCTTGTTTAAAAGAAATTAATTGGCAATTAAAGTATGTTAGCTGCAGAATGGTGATACAGAAACAATTTAGGTTAGAACTAAACTAGAAAGGAAATTCAGTGAAACTAATCAAAGTAATTTTGGTAATTATTTTATACAGAAATAATACATAGCCGGAAGGAAAATGTGTAGTTGCAAACTAAAATGGAATTAATCTTTTTGTTTTATTTTTTTGTAAACAATTCGAAAGACAATCTAGAAAGACTTATATCCTGTTCATTTAAATAACCTGAAGGTAAATTTTATGGCAGGTATATAAACCTATTTTGCCACAATGGTAATTTTGTAGAAACTAATTTTATCAAAAAAAATTTGCTTAAGGTAATATTTTTTATCTTTTTTGGGAGTTGAAGAAAAATCTTTGGAGGAAGAGATCTAATTATTATTTAAAATTGCATTTTCTAAAGATCTATTCGTAATAGATCCTTAAAGCGCTATGGAAAAATATTGCAATAAGATAATTATGTATTTTCTGTATACTTATTTATTAAATTATATGTTTGTCATGTTTCCGGTTTTTCTCAAAAGTAACATTTGAAAATTGAATTTAAAGCCAAAAATATTTTCCAAGAAAATAATACAAATATGTGTAAAGTTATAAAATTTGTTAATCACTTAAAATAAGAAAATAATCTATTTCAATAATTTAAGCCTTGTTCATAAAGTCTATTATATAATTTGAAAAAAAAACTGCGAAGAAAATACTATTTTAAATATTTTATAAATATTATATAAATATTATATATAAGAAATATTTATTTGCTTTTGGCTTGGAAAATAATGGCTTTTACAACATTACAGAATTAAATTAAAATGTTAAGTACATATTTATTGAAGGCACGAAAATGGAAATTTGATACAACACATAAATCTGAAGTCATCACATAAAAATGACTTTCTTGAAGAGATGGAAGTTATTTTTATGAAATTGATATCTCAAATTGTTTTGTTTTTACTCATACACATTTACTTTGGAACCTTTAAATGCAGAATCCTAGGATTTATATAAATACATCTTTTTCGTTTCTGAACATCCGAGAAAAGAAGGCGAAGAACTATCAATGATATCTTTTCATTTCCTTTGAAATGTAGAATCTTCACCGAGCTTTTTATTTTGCATGTATTTGTGAAATAGAAGTTCATTTATTTTTGAAAAGAGAAAAGCTATTTTCGGTATCAGGTTCTTGACAAGAAGAGATAAAATTGTTTCACCCATATAGTCATCAACTTCAGAATGTTTATGACATTATATATAATAAATTTATAAGAATATATATAATAATATGTAAAAAAGGAAGTACATGTAATCACCAGGGAAATAAATTTCTATTAAAACAGTATTTTTCTAAATACATGCTTTGAAATTACAAATGTAAAACAATGGACTTTTAGATTATATATATATATATATATATATATATATATATATATATATATATAT
>JAPDSC010000532.1:10250-45388 GCA_026290005.1 Latrodectus geometricus
ATATATATATATATATATATATATATATATATATATATATATATATAATATTAAGAAACATCAAAAATTTTGTGAATTAATTAATTGAAAATAATGCCTCTTCATTTAATTATTTAATATAAAAAATGAAACTGTTGTCTTTTTTGTGAATCTGAAAAGATTGTTTCTTTTAGATCTAAAATTATGAAAGATTATTTATTATGTAATTTTATTATTTATTTATGTTTTATTATTTATTAATGTAATTTTGATTAGAATTTTATTTTTAAAAGTAAGTGTTTTGTAAAAAAATCATAAACAGTTTTATAAATTTATATCTATTGTATTCTTCATAAAATAATAAGCTAACAAGAGAGAGTATATTGATTTTAAGAAGTTGTGTCGATTTATTAGCTAACATAATCCGTAAGCAATTCGTTAGATAAAACTATTAATCAAGTGACAGTTTCATAGGACTTCCATATAAAAACAGCTGGACATGTTTTATGTCAGTGAGAAACTAGTTTAGAACTTTCATCATATGGCATGAATAAGAATCATTATAGCATGCAAAAAAATGTCAATTTATTAATGATTTTATTCATTCTTTTAGTTTATATTATTATGTTTTCTCAGAATTATAAGTAAGCATGGTAAAAACCTAACATATTTAAGTAATGTTACCATATTTATAATTATTGAATAGAAATTTTTCCACTTTTTATTTATTCATCTGTTTAGATTGAATGGGTGCATTACAAATTTAAAACTATATAGAGTGAAAAAGCATCCATATTTTAATTGATATGTTATTAGATTTATTACAATAAATGTTATGATCAAAATTATTTTGCTTGAAATATTTCAGTTTACCATTAAAAATTGTTCTCAACTGTATTAACGCTTCTAGTTATCCAAAAAAATGAAGCTTTTATAAATATTTACTTGAAGAATTATATAGTTTTGGTTTTATAAAGGTAAGAATTTTGATTTTGCTCTTTCACATATTTTTTGGGCCAATATAAAGTCAAAATTTAAAGCTAGTCATATATTCTCGATTTCATTAATGGATAAGATTTACATATCTTGGCCTCCTAGTTGGTACATTTTGGTTAATTAGGACCGAGATCAGTTTTACTATTTATGCAAATATAAATTTTATACTAAAACTAGATAAATATTTTAATTTCAGTAGAAATTTTTTTTATTTTTTAATGTGATAATTGCACTATATTTTTTAGTTTCGGTAAAAGTTCTTAATAATTCGCGTTATAGAAACTTAAAATGTTGAAATATGAGATTCTAGATTATATTTTATATTGTGTTTAAAATAATATAATTAATTAAAAATATTTCTGTTAAAATGAATAAGTTATGTAAAAGATATCCTTCTGCAAACAATGAAAACAATATTCTTATTATTATTTTATAGTGAATTAAAACCATTTTTCTAAAAACACCAAAATAAAATGGAAAAAATGACTATAAAGAAGTTTCATTATTTTATGTGAATAATAAAGTACTTATATATAAATATATTTTGGACTACTCCTATGTAATAATAGGTCAGAATTTGTTGTTGTTAAAAATTGGTTACATTTTAGGCTAGAAACAACGAACACATAATATATTTTCTTCTCCTAAATCACGAAAAAATATCATCGTTTGGGGTCATTGTTACAACCAGAAAATAGAAAACTCGATCTTAAACTAGTTGAATATAATAGTTCCGATAAAATACGCATAAATTAAATTTATGGGTTAAATGTCACTGATTAATTGATAAAATGAAGGATAAAGATAAGAAAAATATAAATAATATATAGTGTATTGAAGAAGCCTGGAAAGGAGTTCGCTATCTCAAGTGTTAATTCCATCACGTAATTCAAAATTAGGAGATTACTTTCATTATTTAGGAACTTTAAGCTTTAAAATTTAGTTAACTATAAATTTGAAGAAAAATATTAATCAAGTAGTCTTGCCATGAAATTTATAACACATGAAAAATAAATTAAGAAGCTTTTATATTCAACATTATATACCAATACATTTAAATGAAAGTTTCCTAACACATTTTTAACAAAGGAAATTTAAGCTACCATAAAAAATTTCCATTGTTGTAGATTTGGTTTATTTCTTATTCTATTGTCACCCCTGGCACATGTAGGCTGATTCAGCAAGGAAATATTATTTAAAATATGCTCTGAAAATTTATTTTTAATTAGAAATGTTTGAATTTATTTCTGATAATTTCTTTACTAACAGTTTCATTTTATGAGTATTGAGTTTTAATAGACTTATTTGTCTTTTTAGTTTTGGAAATAAGATTAGTCTAATGAAATCATAAATATTGTTATTAAATGTTTTTTGAACATACGTTTGCATTTTAAACTAAATGCTTTGAATCAATATTTATTACAAAAGTTATCATAAATAAATATTAACTTTCACAATAGTTTTAGTTACCATTTAAAATGTTTCTAAATGAAATTATATTGTTCTAATTTTAAGAATAAATGAAAAAGTATTTATGTTTAAATCAACAAAATTTTAGAATTTAATATATGCCTGTTCATTTTTATAAAATCTAAATAATCTTAAAAAATATAAAAAAAGTCTATTTTATACAATAGTATAAAAAAGACTTATTAAATTTTGGTTTGTTATTTTTATGCTTTTACACACGCTAAATTTGCATAATTCTAATTATTCATGCAAATGATAGAAAGATACATTATGAATTAAAGTAACTTCTACTTAATGAGTGGCGGAATTCAATAATAAAAAGTTTATGAGAGAAATAATTATTAAGATAGCATTCAATATAATTTAATAGAGTAAATTTGAAAATTGTGAGAAACTAAATGTAGATAAGAAAATAAAAAATTAAGTTATATTTAATTTAAAAAAATATTCTGCTGTTGTTAATACTGTTAAAATTATCATGAAACAAATAAAAATTAATTTAATTTCTAAAATGTTTAAAATTGCTACTTAATATTTAATCATATTATTTTCTATCAAATTTTATCATCATTTGATGTATATTTTATTATAAGCATGATTCTCAACGAAAAAGGTTGAGAACTCATTCCAAAAACGATAATATGTAGAAGAAATTTGAAGAATCATTTTTTATTATCTAATAATTCGCAGAATTATGTAAAACAATCTTTTTATGGATATTTTTACTCGGAATATATTTTCATTTGAGTCAAATGTAAATTGGAAAAAATGTTTTTTTAAAAAAAAGGATTTGCATTAACATATTAAATCAGCTTCTTCAGAGGTTGCTACGGAACTTAAAATCTTATTAACAATTCTTGTTGCAAATTAATCATTATGCATATTATAAAAACTAATATTTTTCTCTTTTTTCAATTTTTTTCTTTTATCAATCAGTTTATGCTACATAATTTATTTTTTGTTCTAATCCTACGTAAAATATTAATTATTCGCACATCTTAAAATCGTTATAGATTGTGTATAAAAAATAAATACAATTAAGAATGCACAAAATAGTATCAAAGTTTTTAATTCTGTAGCATTAACTAATGCGTATTAAAAACCTTTATTAAGATTAAAATTCAATGCAGATGTCAAAAATTCACAGATAGCTTTTAATACCTACAGTGAATTTTTAATATTCATAAATACTTTGTTCGTTTATAGAACGGAAGGGGATTTAGTATTTAATGAGATAAAATAAATACCAAAAATAACATGAATTTCTTTTAGATGTATAAAATTATAAGTTATTCGTAATAAGTTCAGAGATTATATAAATTCCTTGTTTTCGTAACTATAAAAATTATACAGTTTATGTAATTAGATTGAATTAAGGAGTTTAAAAGTAATGAATTCTGTGTATTAAAAATGTGATTTTAATTTTTTAATTAAAAGGTAATATTATTCATTTTTTTACAAGTGTTTCTAAAGCAAAAAGGATCATGAATAAAAATATAATTTACGCATAACATTTTTTTCGGTAAAAGGTTAATATTAATAGAAATTAGTTTATAATAATTTTCATTGTTATGGAGTTTCTAAGATTTATATTATATTCAATGTTTAATACATTATTTAACTTAAAATATTTTTTCAAATTCAATAAATAAGCAATATTTTAAACAAAAATCTTTCTTATAATAAAATATATAGCTCAATTACGCGGATGAATTCAGATTTCTAAAAAATAACTTCATATTTTATCAAATTATAGATTTTGACGTCGCACGTTTTTAAAGTTCTATATTATATTATTAGCAAAATTATTGTTTCTGCTTAAATATAGCTTAGAAGATTTAAACAGATAAATAAATATTTTTACATAAAAATATTATTTAATAGATAGTAGGCAATGTGGTGAAATTCTTTTAGGAGGTAAATCTGTGAACCATATTTTGAAAACAAGGATGTTTTAATCTATATTTATTGCCTTTTACGAAAAAAAACATAGATATTTACATAGGCAAATATTTTCCAACAAAATTAAACGAAGAAAGAAACGAAGATATGTATTAATAATGAAAGTCATTACATATATTAATATAAAAAAAATTCATGTAAAAATTATTAATTAAAGAAAGTATAACGTGATTAAATTACCACTATTCATTTTATATGTATTTCAAATTATATGTATTCGTATTTTGATAATTTTCTTTTATGAATGATAAAAAGAATGTAAGCTGTATTCAAATTAATAATTTGCAAATTAAAACCAGCAAATTAATAATTTGTTGATTAACTATGATTATTAATGTCCATTACTAAATATTTAGGATACGAAATTAAGAAAGTATATTGTTGCACAATAATCACTAGAATAAATTCACTAAATGAAAATAATTAAAAAAAGTTTTGAATTTGAAGTTTATCATTTAAAAAAACTAAACTAATGCATTAGTCAGTGCAACATTAATTATTAATCTATTAAAAATTAAAACCTTATAATAATGAATTTTTTTCAAATGTAATATGAGTTTATTTTTAGAATATTAATTCTTGCATCTTGAACATACTAATAGTAGATATTGGTCATCAAAATGGTGATCTTATTTTATTTCCTTCAATATAATTTGTGTGAAATAGAATTAAAATTTAATGTACTACTATTTTTGGGATCCTTCTTTATTTAAATCAAATTTCAATAGAAAGTAACCATTTCCCCCCCCCCCTGTGACCTTTGAAAGAACGAAAAGAGAAACGAGTCGCGAGAAAAATTGTTTGAAAAAATATTTTTCCCATTTATGATGCGTAACCGAATGTTTATGGCATCATGGGAAGATAGCGTGGAATGATATGTAGGTATTCATGTAGCTGTAAGCTACAGGAACGGAAGCGCTTAATTCCGAACTTGGTAATTACTCCAGTATATAAAAATTAGTTTTCTAAACATTTTTAATAAGTTTATGACCCTATTAACAGATTTAACTGCAGTTTGATTATTATGAAACCTTACAATATGAGATTTATTTTATAAAGCAATTTATATTCGTTTTCTTGTATACTAATCAAAATTTAAACTCTAAAATCTGGAAATAAGCTTATAAGTCTATTCAGAACATAAAATCAAAGCTTTCTTTTCTTTTATATATAATTTTGTTGAGAAGCATTATGCATTTTTTAAAATAAGATATTATATTTTATTCATTTAATTTTTTGAATGCAGCAATGTTATTTCTTTCTTCAATATTTTACTAAAATTTATAATTTTAAACAATTTTTTTTTATTTTATAGGCATTAAATTACTTAAAATTGAAGTAAAAAATATTTTCCACAGGAGAAACACATACACAATTGATTTAATGATTTCACCTATTTAGTTAATATAGCAAATTATTCTATTCCTTGCAATTTAAAATTTACTAATATTATTTTTAAGCAATAATTTTAAGAATTTCTTAAAAAATTAACTTATTAAGAAATGTTTTATGTATTATTGTTAACTTATTTTTATATTTATTGTTAACTTATTATTATATTATTTTTATATTTATATTTATTGTTAACTTATTTATTTAATATTGCGTAATTAAAGTAACAACTTGTTGTTACTTTAAATAGTTGTTACTTTAATTACAATTTAAAAAGAATTAGAGTAACAATTCTTAGACAAATTATATTATTCTCAGACAAATTGTACTATTCTACATATTTCTTCTACAATATTTATTTAAACACAGATAAATTCAAACAAATTTATATCTCTAAATTTTTACAAATTTGTCTGTCAATAACATTTAACTGTGGTAAATATATAAAATGATATAATATTACGTTTAATTTAACATCTATTAAACTAAATATTACGATGAGAGAAAAAAATAAATGCAATTAATTTAAATATTTTTATTTCAAATTATACTTTTATAAATATTGTGATAATATGCGGGATAATTATCTGACTATTTTTTAATTTTTTGGTTAAAAAAACTATTTCTAGCCATAAAATTTATAATTTGAGTCAGTGCAGTAAGGATATTAGTACTTCACCGTATTTTGACACAACATAAATTTTGTAAGACGTTTACCATGAAAGCTGCATATTCGATTAGAATTGGGCTTTTCGCAAATAGTGAATTCTCAAATAGAACTTATATTAATGTAAGTATGATATAAAAGGAAAGATATATGAAAAAATTTCTTGGTAACTATCTCAACGGATTTATTGTCATGAAAAAAAAAGTATTTACCTGTTGCCGATAAATCATGACTATGATTTTTAGGAACAAATTTATATAAGAATGGGATTTTTATATATATATATATGAACTTAAAATTAAAAGAAATTTCACCTGAAATGACTTTTTTAAATAAAATTGACCTTTCTTATTAATCAAAACTTAAGTTTTACTTAAGTTTTGATATAAGTTTTACTTAATAATATAAGTTTTACTTCTTAATTTAGTACACAGTTTAGTGATGAAAGTAATGTCTTATAATAGTCTTTGGATGAAAGTAAATTATTGAATGTAAATTATTGAAATATGTATATTGAGGCCTTATAACTGACAATGAAAAATAAATATCAAATATAATTGAATATTTTTGTTATCTTGTTTTATTTGTATCAAACTTCAATCATTATTTATGCTATCTCACTGCATAATGTTTAAATTTCCGTATTTAGAGAAAAATATTTATAATAAATTTAACAAATCGAACAAAATATATTGTTGTTTAACATGTTTTCATGTTCTACAAATATAGAATGTATTCATTCTCCGTTTTAATTTCTACTTTCTTTTTTATTGTCAAGTTGAAATTTAATGAATATTTTGTATAACAATAAATTAAAATTTAAATAATTCTTTTTTAACTATAAGAGAATTCACATTCTTAAATTTTGAAATTATATCATCATATTTGTAAGATTTTTGCAAGATAAGGTAAGCCTTTTTAAAATATTTGAAGTTTAATGTTTTTTTACCTGTCATTACATATTTGTTTTTTATTATCAACCAAAAATTAAAAAAAAATATTGTCTTTTTCTTGCTGCAAATATCGTAATATATGCACATACAGATGCTTATTAAATTGATTAAAATACTTTTTAAAAAGAATCAGTTTAGTATAGTACAGAACTACCTTTGGCAAACAAAACAGTTAGGATTCACATAAGAATCGATTTATATAAAAGATGGATAGTGTTAAGAATATTGTATTTTCTTCCTAGAGATATTGCAAAAGTTATGAAAAAGATTTTGGTGAAGGGTATTGATTGTGTATCGAATGCTCTAAATTAAGCCATAACGATTTAATTATAATGAGGTCGGGTGGTTGTGCCGATCAAGGCAGATGATTAATAACTTCATCCTCGTATTCGTTAAATCATGACTTGTCAAATCTCGATGTGTGGATAAATGCTATATCATCCTAAAAATTCCGTCCTTGATAGAACCACTTTCATACTTGACAGAACATATGCTTGTGCCGGTGTCCTAACTTGTAATCGTCTTGATGCAGGGAAATGTGTGAAAGATTATTCATCGGACCATATCACTTCCTTGCACTTATCAATTGACTAGGTTTTGTAAGTATTACACCTTTGTTTTTATGCAATGGATGTTTGTTATGATTACTGAGTATTGCTACTTTGACGGAAATGATTTGTTTTTGAAGGAGTTTTCTAACTGTAATCATTGTTATGAGAGAATCCAGATGCTTATTGATTTTGCAGCAGCCCCTTTTGCAGCTCTGCCGTCATTTTTACAGTAGATGTTAGCTTTTTAGACATTACCATCCACTCATTGCCTATGGATTTCTTTCAGTGAACTTTTCTTTCCATTCATAATTTTGCTTTCAGGAGCTTTTCTTGACACACTGAGTGTATGATTTCCTTATTTTAGACATCATACCACTAGAAACACTGTGATGTTTTGGTAATACTTGTTTTTGCTGATGAACTGCAAAATCTGAAGCTAGCAATATGTTATGCTTTTGAAAAAAAATCAAATGTTACTGTGACAGGACCTTAATAAAAATTATACCCTCTATCATACCAATGTATATATTCCTATTTATAAAATAACTGGTAGCTATTATTATATTTTAATGTTTACGTGAATCATATTCAAAATAATACTTATTTACAAGTATTTCTAATTTTTGATTTCAAACTGAATATATATATATATATATATATATATATATATATATATATATGTAAAATTATATACTTACTGTTTAGGATTACTTGTACTTATGCATGTTTTAAGCAATTAGAGAGAACTTATGGATATGCGTCTATATCTATATAATAACACATATAAGATATAAACATGCATATACGTTATGTATGTACATCCGTATAATGATAAATGTGTTCATTTACACATATATATCCATATTTATATAAATAATTGTATTTTATAGCAAGCAGCATAAATAAATAATTTTAAATATTTTATGTTTGATAAGCAAATATTCTGTGCATAATTTGTGTACATTTTTTTAAATAAAATATTATGTTTTATATAAAGTAAGATTATGATTATTATTAATAAAGCAAATACGATTTTTATGCATAGTATGATATTGTTTAAATGTAAGAATAATAATTGCACTTAAGAATTTCGTATTTTACTTACGAAATAATTCTTAAAGATATTAATAAGATTTTCTTTTCACGTTTATCAAAAAATATTATTTTGGTTCATAAGTAAGATGCTGCTTAAAAAAATAATGAATAAGAGTTGTGTGTGACAATTAGGTCCGTGCAGAAAGAAATAAAATTTGTTGCGAGTGTTAGTAAAAGAATTTGCACGAATTTTAGACAAAAATACTACTTCTCAAACTATTTTCAAAGCATGAAAGGAAATAACATGCAATGACTATGAATTCTATATTATAAATTTAGTATTTATCATACTTGTAAGTTTGAAGCTTTAAAATATTTCATAAAATGTGTATCAGTTTTGCTATGCTAAAGTATAAGAATATTAGCGATGAAATTAAATAAATATGTTATCAATTAATAACACTTATTTTTAATATAATAGATTTTTCTTAATGAAGCTTAAAACAAACTTGAAGTCTAATTGTCTTTTTTATGAATTAATCATAATTAATAACTGTTTTTTCAATTGAAATAAAAGTGTATTTTTTAGAAGAATATTTTTCTTTTGAATATTTTGTAAGCGGTTTGAAATGCAGAATTCAATGTCGTATAACCTTAGACGCAATTAAATTTATGTGGCTTAGAAATAATTTATTATCTTTAATTACTAATCAATGAAATCAGACTCATTTCTAAAAGAGAGTGTGTATTAAATAAGCTAATATTAATGACAGTCAATAACGATATTGACTAAATTATTTCCAGTGACAAATATAAATAATCTAGTCAATATTCTGAAACATTATTTACAAAATCTTAAAATTTTATTAATACATTTCTACATATGATAATAAAGTTAACTAAAATTACTAAACAGATTTATATTTAATTTTAATAAAAAATTGAATTAATTTACTGAATAAACATTTGTTTAGTAAATGAATAATTGACTAGATTATTTTATTTCAAGAAATGAATAATGCTTAAACATTAATACAAATTTTTATTAATATTCTTTATATGTTTTGAAACAAAGATGAATGCAAATACATAATCATGTTTTGATTAGAAAATAAAAAGAAACTTTAGCAAAAGCAAAAAATAATTTTGTTTCTCTTATTTAAATATTTTGAATACGAATTCAGAGCAAGCAAATTTATAAATGAATTGATGAAAAAAATCAGGGAAATAAAACTAAGAAAATAAAATTCCTGAATGCAATTAACATTATTAGAATCATTCATCGGCATTTTTGAAGTAAAAAAATGATTGATTAGTTTTTTTATGTCAAGCTAAGATATTCTTATTTATTTTTTAGAAGACTAAAAAGTTTTATCTTAAAAATCAAGAGAGAGAGAAATGTTCTCAATAAAAATTCTTCTCCATGCATAACTTTTCGATGCGAAAAACGTATTTTGTAATTCGAAATTAATTACATTCGTCTAGTATTCTATGCATATCTCTCTCACTTAAAAAAATACAAGTTGTTTCTTTAAATGATAACTGATTTATATTAAGAAATTCATTTTAGTTTTTTTTTTTTGGCAAAAATTTTTTGCTGGGTTACAGAAACAACACTGTTTTAAAAGAAATTTTAATTTCACATTCTTTAAAACACTTCGTTTTGTTTCTAAATAAAGAATCACGCAATCAGGGGAAAAACAAACATTTCGGGTACTCGGGTACCTTATGCCCCGAACTTGTTGTCACGTGCTTTTGTGTTGGGACGGCTTGCGCGGCCCGGCCTGCGCACAGATCTGATCCCTTGCTCGATCCCACCCCATCCCCATCGGAAAGGAAGAGACGGAATCAGGGAACATTCCCTGCACTGCAGTGAAGAACAGACGACCGTTCCGACCACCTTTTCCACGATCACACACCTCCTCTCGTCGTCTGCACACTGTCTTGTGTCTGTGTGTTTGTTGTGCGTGTTCTATGTTCTCGTCCACCCTGCACCACCACGCGCGTCGTCTGAAAGCACGAGGGAGGTGGGGAAATCAACAACGAATTTCACTCCTGTGATTTTTTGACTTATTGCAAACGATAATCGTAAAAAATTATTTTTCTTCTGTCTTTAAGTAGTAGTCGTTTGAGAATTTACTTTTTTTGTAAAAAAACATGAATTATTCTGGTGGTGTTGGATCTGGTCGGGGTGGAGGTGGGGGAGGTGGCGGTGGAGGCTCGACACGTTACAAAAAAGCGGACACTGGTCAAAAAGGGGATGGAGAAAATGCTGCCCTTGCTGATGATATGGTAAGTAATTTATGAATAATTTTATTACATAGAACATGCAATTTTTTGTATATTTTATTTTTAGAAATATGAAATTCTCGGAGGTCTAAAAAACGAAGTATAGTAACAAAATACTGTAATTACTTGAACAAACAAGTACTGTTTTCTTACTGATTCTAATAGCAAAATAATATTTTTATTTCCTTTAAAATTCTGTACATTTTTAAAGAGAGAGCTGTTTAATATTTATAGTTAATTCATGATTTGAAAAATATAGTTTCTTGTATTGTTATTTTAATAAAAATGAAATTTTTGAGAAATGAAAAAATATTTGTCACATCACATTACAATGATTAATTTAATTAAACAAATATCAATTTTAAATTCGATTAAATTTTTGCAAGTTCTGCATTAAATTAGGAGTTCAAATTTAAGTATAGTGGAATAAAGTTCTTAAACAGAAGTAATCACATGTAGTTTATGGAATTATACATACATGAAATTACATATATACATGGAACTTTATTCCTATGTATATATCTTTTCTCATTAACGAAACCTGTATCATATCAACTGATTAATATATGATTCAGTACTATCAGGATGAAACAATAGAAGAATGAAGAAACAATGATGAAATAATGATTTTTGCTTGACACACTGTATCATTATGCTAGTGACTGTTCTTTGAACTGAACATTTGATATTAAGTTAAACTCAATTGCTTTTCTTCAAAAATCTTTAATTTTTTGTAATTTATACAAGACTTAAATATTTGATAGAATGAAATAGTATTGCCTTAATCAATATTAAACGTGCCGTATTTTTTTACATAAAATTTTATAAACTTTATATTAGTTATGCGTTACATAATTTATCTAATAAATAATGAATTAAAGTAACAAATTTCATTCATTAAATTTTCTTTCGTTTTTTAAGATAAGGGCTATTACTTATTACCTTCAACTAAACCTGATTTTTGTTTACTTTTTAAATCAAACATATTTTATACTTTTACTTATAATATTTTTCATTATTTTCAATTTCTAATTATTTGTATGCATTATATGGTTACAAGACAAAATAATAACTTATTTTGACATGACAGTTTTAGATTAAATATTATACCTTTCTGTAACTATATTTAAACAAAGTGTTTAAATAAAAGTATGAATTGCAATTGAATTGTATTATGCATATAAACTCAATCTATACTATATTTAAATTGAAAAAATCCTTAATATGGGAGAATCACAATGACAAAATTATATTTGCGTCTGTAAGTTGCCAGTTGAATCATATATTTAATTATAAACTTATATTCGATAAAAAAATTCTCTAAATTAAACAAATTTGAAAAATCAGTTCAAATAATTCATTTAAGAAGTGCTTTAATATAATAATTGATGGCAAATTAATGATATGGAATTCATATAAAACAAGTATTTACAAAGTGCGATTTACATTTAAGAAGTTTTGAAAAACTTAATTATTTTGAAACATTACACAAAATGAGATAGTTATTATATACAGTTATTTTAAGAATACATTTTAATTGTATAAATTTGCATTTATTAAAAACACATTTTAAAATTTCAGTAATTTTATTTACGCCTGAATTCTCTATGACAGATCAAACGAAATATTTCTGAAATATTTTAATATTATTTATTGGTATCTATTAGTTAACAGAGCATTATCAATTTAACAGAGCATTATCATAATTATCATTTTCGTAACTATAAAATACAGATTTATATTGATGTTTTGAATTTTGAAGCGATTCCTCAATTACTGAATATTTATTCATATTGACAGTAGTCAATATGAATAAATATTTATTAATTGAGGAATCATCACATATAAAATGTCAGTTAACAAGGATAATTGCATCTATCTATTGGTTACGTGGTTTTTTAAGTAATTCATGCTTCGTTATTGCATTTTTTTTATTCTTCATTATCAAAACTTTATTATTTTTTAATTATTTTTTGATTAAACATTTGTTCTAGAATAGAAATTACAATAATGGAAAATATGTAACATAAATGCATTGTTTAAATATTTTATGATATATAGTTGCGTAAAAATAAAAAAATAACATAAATGCATTGTTTAAATATTTTATGATATATAGTTGCGTTAAAATAAATATTTTATGATATATAGTTGCGTAAAAATATACAAATATTTATGAAAGAATATACTTTATAGGAAATAATTTCTGAGTAATATACTTAAAGCATATTTATCAAGCATTTCAAACAAATATTTTGTTGGAAGATATTTTTTGAAAATGTTCATCAAGTTGGATATTTCTCCTAGTTGGGTTTAGGTGGAACCGGGCACCTTTGTTCTGTGCTATTTTGTGCCAAAAGATGGATATTTAAGAAATATAGAAACATTTAATATTAAATTTATAATTACATAAATGTAAGGTAGTTATGGAAATGAAAGTGATAATAACTTATATAAAAATTGATATGTGATATGGTAAAATATAGTATGTAAATTAGTTAAAATATAAGTAGATAAGTTCAAATGGAAAGTGATTTGATAATTTTCATTTAAAAATATTGAATATTGTTTGAAAAAATCAGAAATTTTAAATAATTTCATTATTTATTTTTGATTTATATGAAATTGTATAAAATATTTTGTAAACTAAAAAATATTTATTAATGCATTATAACTGAATATAATCTTTTAACTGAAAAAGTATTAATAAGCCCTTTTAATATTTGAAAGTAAGAAAAACTTGATCTTCTGTTAAGAAAAAAATCAATGCGTTACATAAAAGATAAATAAGCTCAGAGAATTTAATAGGTTAAACGTTGTTAATAGACATGAGCATGAAATATGAATAATTTCAAATTCAGTAATAATATTAATAATTAAAACATAAAAATAATTTTAAATAGGCTCTTGATTTAACACATGCGTATATGCAAATAATATATATGTATATATGCGTGTTAAATCAAAAGCTAATTGAAAAAAAATTAGTATTTTAATTATTAATGCAATAATTGGTTATTTCTGATTAATAAAGTCACAATTATGTATGTATATTAAATTGCGGCTTTACAATATATTCAGAGTTGAACAAAATTGTATTAATTGAAATTGTGAATAAGCATTATATATTTTCTGAATATTATTACAAATATCAGAAGGGCTCAATGATGTGTGACTAAAATGATTCTGGTGAATATACCTGATTTTAAAATTTCAAACCATTATAATTTTCCACTGATTCCTATATGAAAGAATATTACTTGAATTGAGATATAAGCTGTAATCACTGAATATCAGTTTTAAAATTCGATGCAGTCTTATGACAAGGAGGTTTCTTAAATTCCTTCCACTATTCGTAATGTAAATCTAAGATGAAAATCCTTCAATTTATAATGTAAGAAATTTAGTTGCAAAAACTGTGAGAGTTAACTTTTAAGTCAAGAAAACATGATTTATATTATTAATGCTTTTTGGAATTCAGCTAATATTCTGTCAAATTCAATTAAACCTAAATTTTTCTGGAGTACATTTGGGATGATTTAGTGATGTTTACATATATACTTCATGACCATTAGCCTATGGCCGATTGTACCATTGACACTGCATAAAATTAACATTTACTTTGATATGAAATATATGAGATTTTCGATAATTATTTTTTATCTGGATTTCTAAGCAATTTGCTGAGTTAAAATATAAATAAATATATAGTAAAGCATAAAACAAAATTCAATGATTATTTATTTTTAAAATTTATCAATAATTGAAAGAAACAATTTTTAAAACAACAAGGAAATAACTATATAATATATTTTTTTTCTTATTTTGAAATAAAGAGACCAACATTTAATAGTACTGCGCATATTTTTGATAAATTTTAAAAAAATTATATATTTCTATTTTTAATGTTTCTTATACCGATAATTTTTCTCAACGTATTCAACGAAAATTATTAGATTTAAAAAACTTTATGAAATATATGATGATTTCTTTAGAATACTTCTGATAGAAATTTCCTTGGTTTTTATTTCTTTTATTTATACTTTTAGAGCACTATTTTAAACACATTCAAAATTATTAAATTAAAAGTATAATAATTTAAACAATTAATTAAAAAACTGTACTTCAAATCCTTTAAGATTTAATAAAAGAAATATTTATTTTTAAAAAAAGTGTCATGACAAAACACTTATTTAATAAGTTGTAAATGTATTAACATGAGAAAAATGTGTAAAAAGAAAGTTTATTTTTATTTTATATAACAACTATCATTTTCAATTTAATTCGCATTAACTATCAGGATGACAATCTCAAGGAAAATCGGAAAACTACAATAAAACTTAGATTACAAAGTAATGCTTAAAATGAATTTTTTTTATTACTTCCCTTCGCTTATTTTAGTTTTCCATTTTCCACCTCATTCTGACAATTGAATTACCGAGAACTCGGATATTGATTTAAAAAAAAAAAAACCACTTAACCGAGAAATAAAATATTGAATTTCATAGTATTTTCCCACTTATTCACATAGTTTCTCAAAAGCACTTAAGAATAACTTGTTGGCACTAAAATTTACATTAGAAGTGTATCGGATTTCAAATAATGGAATTGCAAATTTTGATTTTGTTTAATCACCATCTTGTATATTTGCACAGAACAAATATATATGCAAAGAATAATTTTGCTGTTAAATATATATTAAAATGGTTGTAAAAATTTTTATTTTCTTTTTAATTGAAATATGTAGTTGTGTATAAAATTATATTTTAGAAAATTTATTATATTATAATTTTTATGTATTAATATGCATGATTTGAAAAAAACTTTTTGTTTTGCTTAAAACTAAATTTAATAGTAAAAGTACTACAACCAACCATAATTTTTAATGTTTAGTTTGATATGAATTTAGTATATTTGTAAAAAAATGGTTAATATTCTACGCTTTCACAACCAAAATTTTGAAATAAAGTTCAATGCGTGTTTAAATAAACCATTAAACTTTTTTTTAAAATTTTGACTTGATACAGAGGATATATATTATTGCAATAAATCAAATAAATGCTATAGTTAAAATGTTGCAATATATAATATTTCTGAATATAAGAGCAGAGAAGCTTTCAATTTATGTACAAAATTTGCAAAATATGTAATACAAACAAAGTAATAGGTATAGAGCATAAATTATAGGTTATATTTTAATACATAATGTAATACATAACTCATGATATAATACATAAATATTGATAAGGCTGCCGGACTGTATCGGCTAAGATTTTTTTCTTTTGGATCTATCAAAGCACAGATGTCTCATGTCATCGGATATGCTTGCAAAAGTCTATCTTTTTGATGACTCATGTCAAGCAAAAAAACCGAAAGATGTCTTCAGGTAAGTATGGCTGATGTGTGTCTAACTGTTACACGATACACGGATCGTAGTATGCAAGTGTGCTTTGTTACGCAAAAAAATTGCACTTTCCACTCTGCCCACCTGAGAGCAAAAACTTCAGATGCGTAGAGTAAACATTTAAAAAATATATTTGAGTTTATCATAGACAGCATTTTCATGTTGGTAGCATAATGCGAGATTTATAACATAGACTATTCGTATATCCATAATAGACTATTTACATCATATTCTAGCATTTTTTTGCAAGCTGCAGTCAATATTGGTGGCTACTTGCATATGCACTGAGACAGATTTTTAACTCGCGTTGCTCATGAAATATCCATTCATTCAACGAATTTTCATCGGCTCTTCCTATATTTTTCTTCAATATGTATGAGAAAAAGAAGAAACAAATACGAAACGTAAGATGCAAACATGATTCGTAAAAGTATGGAACTAATCAAATGTACAGTCTTATTGAAATCTGAGGGTTGATAAGAAATCTGTATGAACTGAAAAACTGCTTTCTACTTGTCTATCACAAGAAGAAAGGAATTTTGCAGTTCATACTCCAAATTCCTTTCTTCTTGTAATTTACAAAAAGCATACTGAAATTCCTTTCTTCTTGTGATTTACAAAAAGCATACTGAAATTCCTTTCTTCATGTGATTTGCAAAAAGCATACTGAAATTCCTTTCTTCTTGTGATTTACAAAAAGCATATTCATTGGTCTCATACTCACATATACAATATATACAGAAAAGTACTTTAGAAATCTATTTTGTTCTAAAGAATTGATCTATCCTAACACTTGAAATATGATTCACTTATATTTATTGACCGAAAAACAAAAGCTGTATGAATGTGGGTGTATATGCTGGTGTGCTCTAGAGTTATAATTGAAATTTTTCCCCAAACACATATAAATTGAAAAGCTTTCAAATACTGTAATCAATGATAACGAATTTTATAACTTTTTATTGCAATTTCGAGATATGATTGGTTGCAATCTAGAGACTTTATTATAATTCAACATTAAGCTGTAACTAAGAAATATTTGTAAAATCATTATTTTTTTCACCTTAGAAACATTTAAATTTTCAGAATACTGTCCTTCTTGTCATAAAAGAACTAAAATATCTCTAAAAGTTAAGTAACAATTTAATCTTTAAAGTTTATAAAAATTATGTTTGAGAACTGTACGTTTGTTGTCAACTTCAGTTTAAAAAACATATTTCAAACCAAATTTTTATTACAACTATTGATTCTTCTATTATTCATATAATATATGAGGCAGTTGCTTTTAGAAATTTGAGATAAAATATTTAAAATTATACAATTGAAATAACTATAGTAGTTATATATTTATTTTTAATTGAAAATAAATTAAATGTAAACTTTATAAATTTTCAGTGTTTTTAATTTAAAAGCTAATATTTGTTAGAAAGTTTAAGTAAATATTTTAAAACACACAAGACTTGAATTTTAAATTATAAAGGATACATTTTTATAAACAGAATAAATCAGTACTACACATATTTAATTTTCAGTTCTTTATTTTATATCTGAAGCAATCAATATTATTTGTTGTATGTTAACAAAAGCTTTAAATTTACTCTAGCACTATATTTTTAGTTTTCATTATATTTACACAAAAGAAATCCTGTCTCTTTAATTTAGAGTTCTCTCGGCAAAGTGTTTGGTTATTTTCATTTACTGTTTTTCATAGACTGCCTTCTTACATAAAACTTTGAAGAAAATCAACAGGGTTGCTGTTCGACAATTGCTTTCTGTCTGCGGCCGAAAAGTTTATTCTTTATTTTCACACCTGATATATTTTTTATGCTAGTCTGTAGTTTAATGTGAAAAAGGAAGAAATTTACAAATAAGCAATTGATTTTTTATTTGAAAAATAGACTTATTAGTG
Source organism: Latrodectus geometricus (assembly GCA_026290005.1). Lineage (NCBI taxonomy): Eukaryota > Metazoa > Arthropoda > Arachnida > Araneae > Theridiidae > Latrodectus > Latrodectus geometricus. Next base: position 28,858 of record JAPDSC010000532.1, read on the forward strand.
TTTGTTTTCACATCTTTTATTAAATTTGTAAATTTAAATAGATTATTGACTAAATCGGAATTTTCTTATATGTGTGATATTTAAAAATAGAAAATGTTTTAAATGAGTATTATTTTGGTGTTATTCCTGTTTTATAGTAATCTTTAATGATTATCGTATGAGGTCTTACTGAAACCTAGACAGCGTTTTTCATTATATCATCTTATCTGTGTAAAATATTTCTTTTACTATGTCTTCAAGCTAATTTTTATGTATTTTCATCTTCTATAAAAACAAATCATATTTATATTAAATTATTTTCATTAATAAAAATGGTATCAACTAATACTGTTTTTATCAGTTTTATGAGTTTTTTTTAAACATTAAATTGATTAAAGATTTCAATATCTTCTTTTTTATTTTGATATTTAGCAATATTTATATTACTTATAATCAGTATAATAAACATATATCAAAAGTAAAAATATTATTTATTAATAATTAATAAAAAAATTATTATTAAACCATCAATTTTTTGAATTTTTATTTTAAAATTGTCGCATTTATAATTTTTTTTTATTTTTATAGTCTAATTTGAAAATATACAATTATTTTTCAGAAGGTAAATCATTATTATATTAGGTTGGGGAAAAAGTTATCCATCATTTTTTCTGTAGACGTCTGTAGTGATCGCTATCTCATGAGATATCTATCAAACAATTTCAAATTTATGCTCATTGGAAAGGTGACATTTGACACTAAAATATTCTCTTGCGGTTTTTTGTTAGATTAATTCATTTTATGAGTACAAGGTTTTAAAAATAGAAGACAACAAACAGAAAATTCGATACATTTTAGTTTTTCTTTTATAATGGCGAAAATGCTAAATAGGTGGCTAAAATTGTGAAAGGTGTTTATTGTCCTATACATGACTGTAACAACCAGTTACGCACTATTTTGGTTTCGTCGATTCCGTTTGGGTATTTGGATGCTAAAGATGCACCTCGCATGGATACAACATCGTCGAGAATCTCTATAAAATATAAAAAATTATCAAACTTGACAGCATGTCAGCAGTCTTAGCTTCGCACGAGACCTAAAAATCTACATGAAAACTGTTTTAAACCTTTTTACAAAGCGAATCTGTAAAAAGTTACAAACACTTCACGTAAAAATAATGGATTTCTTTTACCCCAACCTAATATTATGTTAAAATAAAAGAAATTTTGTCTAAGACGTAATACTTTTTCAGTTATTATTATTTTAAATTGAATACAAAAATTAGAATCAAAGGTAGAAATATTAGAAAAAGGTGATATTATTTCTGAAATAGATTAAAATTCGATTTATTTAAGTAATTTATTTATTTCAATCACCATTTATAGACAGGCAAAATTTTCTTGAAAAACGAAAGTCTTTAACAGATTAATCAAATTAATTTATGTCTGACATTAAGTTAAGCGAATTTATCCGCAGCGTCATCAAGGAACATTCTAGCGAGATGAGATGAATGACTGCAATCAGTTGTTTCTTTCAATGATTTAATAGCTACTTTTCTATGTCTTCCAAAGCTCATAAGACACAAATAATTTTTGTAAACCTATTTTAAACCAGGAAATTGTTTTCTTTAACATGATCCGTAGTATAATTTTAAAACTTGGATATTGGTCAGTTATTTTCCTTCTATTAAGGAAATTAACATACTACATGGTTAATTGATTTATTTGTCGAAATTTTAACAATTAAATTAGTCAATTTCAGATTGTTTATAAAAATATTTCCAGAAATTCTAGTGTTTGAGTCTAAATTGATTTTGCAAATTAAAAAAAAAATGAATTTGTAATTTTCATTAATATCATTAATCAATACATTTCATAATCATTCAATTTATAAGAACAATATAAAAACTTTATTCTTAACAATTACTGATTTTGCATGTAGCATAGTTTGAACTTTAACTTTGCGCATAAGTTTTTGAAGGAGATAAATATTTATCATTTGATATAAAAAAAAGAAACATAATACATTGTTGAAAAAAATATACATCTTAAGCAAGTAAATTAACATTTTATGATAGTTTTGTTTTTAGTAACACTTTTTACATTTTATAAATGTAGTATTTATTTGCTAAAAAATTAAAAACAAAAAACATTTACAGAAAAACACTTTTAAAGATCCAAGAATTTAATACCAAAATAAAAGTTCTAAAATTTGAGCATCCTTTTGCATTGAATTTAAGTGTTATCGTTATTAAACTATTTCAGCAAACCGAGAAAAATCCTAATTTTGTTTCTGTTCAACATACATGTATCCCATGTGTACTAGAAAATCTTTTTAAAATATCAATTTTTTAATGTTAACTGTCTTACATGTGTTTTGATATTGGAATATATTAGCTTTACTTTCCACTTAACACATCATTAGACATCATCAAAATCATCAATTTCAGTATAATATATCTCTTTCCAAACAGAAAATATAGGTATTACAATAAATGTTATAGGCTTTCCTTATAAGTCATGAATTTTAAGTGTTTTCCAGATTCCCCAGTGAACAAATTCTAACGAATATTAAAATGCAACAAATATTTTGTAATGATACTTATAATGGAACTAGTTCATCAAGATAACCAATGCGTTCCAATGAAGAAGATGATATAATGCCTAATAGAGCGACAAGCTATTATAGAAGCTAAATGAGCTTAAACAAATTAATCACTATTGCAGATGTTATTTACTTTAAGAAGATACATTAATATCAGAAACAATACAAAATTGCACAATTGAGTATCTAAATTAATATTATACAAATATTTTATCACTTAAAATGAAATTTATCCAGAAAGAAAAAGAGAAAAAAGAGTGTATGTAACGAAAACACAAAAATACATAAAAAGTTTATTTAAAATTACTTAGATTTCAAGTTAAATTAATAAAGAAAAATCTGCTATAAAAAAGCGTTTTATTTTGAAATTTTGTAAAATGTATTTCTGTAAATACATATTTTTATTTAGTGATCGTAATTTTCAGTTATGGGAATGTAGTGAAAAACATAAATTACTAAAGGAATAGATTAAAAATTAGTTAAAGTTTTTGTTAGTAAGAAAATATAACTCCAAATAAATTATTTACTAAACACATATATTCAAAATGTAATTTATGAAAGAAAGAAAATTATAGCAATGTATTCAGTATGCTTCTTTAGTTGAAACAATAGATTTTCAAGTTCATTGCCGAATAAATTGTTTAATTTTTAATTCCATTCTCTGTTTTGATTTAATTTTTACTTTATTTTTACTCATGTTTCTTTGTTTATATTTTGTGATAAAAAAAAATCTTGTTTTTTCCAATTTAACTCTTTCTAATATTCCAATATTAACATTTTTTCAACGTTTATCTATTTTATATGCTTTGAAAAACTTATATATATATTTTTTTTATGTCAGTTGCGTCTTATCATTGAATAAATACTCTGTTCTCGATTCTGTTTTTGTTCTTCTAGAGTTAAAAGAAAAAAGTAAGGTAAATTTATAACAAAACTGAATTAATGAGCTTTGATTTAAAAGAGGAGGAATACATTTATGAATGTGTATTTGGTTCCCTTTGTGTTTTACAGAAACAACATTGAAATGTTAAAGTAACAAATGATTTAAATCTTTGATTAGAACAAAAATAATTATGAATGTTCATGAAATGTTTTTCTTATATTTTTCTATATGAATAAATTTTAGCAAGTACGTTAATAATTACTTAAATATTGGATATCTTAAATTCATAACTATTGTAAGCAATTTAACTCTATAAAATGTATTAAATAAATACACATATTTAATATCGAACAAAGCTGTTAAAAATTTTTGCTATACAAAAGAACAATACAGCTGTAGCGATGTTTATATTTAAAGGAAATATGGAAGTCCTTGAAGCACTGATTTGCAGTAGTATACATAATTGTAATATATTTGTTATTACGAAATGTTGCCAATTTTATAATATTCGTTATTTGCTCGATCTAAATATCGCAACCTATCTAAGGCACGTATATTAAAATATTTACATTATCACTAAGAAGTATTTAATTCTTAATATATAATGTAAGTGATAGTTCATAATTATATTAACATTTAAACTTAGCAATTAAGAAGTATCTATATTCCCTTCAATGAAATCTTCATTACAAAAAAATAAAATAATATTCAGGGCAGTAAACTAAAGCTGTTATTTTATTACTTTGGTACTACATAAGAGTTGTTTTATGTTTTCTGTATGAAAAATAATAATATTGTTCTTTTTATAGCTAAGAATCATTTCATGATTCCTGCATAAAATAGCAAATATGTTAATATTTCTGCCTAAAATTATTATGTATTCTACATATTTTTGCTTATAACACAGTTATTTTATGATTTTGAAAAAGGTTTGTCCTATTACATGCATTACATTTTTAAATAAGAAATACTCAAGTAATCATTAAAATTTAATCGGAAATACTCAAACAAAAATTAATTAAGTAATCATGATTGCATTATATATATATGTATATATTTTAATTTTCTCACATATATCATTGACTTTTTTATATTTATAATAAAAATTATAAATTCATTAAATTAAATAAGAAGTACAAATACTCACTAATACTTAATTGTTTTACTTAATTAAACTATAACTCAAGTTTAGATACAAATGCGTTTTGTAGAATTTAAAATATATTTAATTAAGAAATTAGATTAATTTACTTTGTTTTCAAATATATTACTTCTTCTGTTTGTCAAATGTAATTACAGAACTTCTCTTAAAATTTTAGAAAATTTTCTTATCAATTAAAATTTTAACACTGATTAAAAAATCACTGATAACTAAACAAAATTTTTATAATATTATTCACTAAACATAACTGTAATTGATTCTACATTGCCCAATTATAATATTAGATAATGCAACAAAATGTATCACTTTATAAAAATATAAAAGATTTGTACATAATAAAATGCTTCATTTTTGTTTATTCTTATTAGTTTAATTTTATAAATACTTATTTAAATAGCATAAACTAAATGTATTGAATGCAGATTTTTTTAAGTTAGTATGAAATTTTTGATACATGGTTGCTACAAATCTAATTAATTTAAATATTTTGTTTATAAATACTCTTAAGAAATGACGTATAGTATACAACACGCATGAGAATTTTTTTTATATGATTATCTATTTTTATATCCTTTTATTGAATTATTTGATATTAACTGTGTGTAAGGGATTTTTATTGTATTCCTGTAGATTATTAAGCATTTCAAAAGTGTTTTTATAAAAATTGAAAATGAAATTATTAATATTTTTTAGAATCTGCTTAGCATACGGTTGATAGAATTCTAACTATTTAAACTTAATATCTTCTTACTTTTAATTGTTTTTGAAGTCTATTATACTTAAAGTTTAAGAACTGTGTCATTAATTGAAATGTCTTATAGATAAGGCAAATTTACAGTTTCAACAAACATCTCATGTAATTAAAAGTCATATAATTTAACAATCTCTCTACTAAGGTCACCTAAAAATATGCATAGTAAAAATGTAATTTTACTTTAATCTGAAAAACTATTCTGAATATTAACTCTAAAATTTATGATTTTGTTATTCCCAGAACCCTTAAAATTTTATAAGATGTTTTTACATATATATATTAAAATTCGAATCTTTTTCAGCACACAATGAATAATTACTCTGCATAATTCTTTAATGATCTTTAGTAAATTGTTTTTGGTTTTTAATTAAGCCGAAAAGATTCAGTTCGATTAGATGGATCTTTTTCACAAATTAATACTTCTGGGAGTGGTTGGATACGTTGAACAGGCTATGAGTCTTCACTGGTTTCAATCACTAAAATTGGAAGATTCAGATGGTGCTGCCATCTATGAATCAGAAGTCGTACTTCCACCTTTGTATGAGGTTTAAAAAACGGAAGACGCTCTCTCTCTGACTTCATTCGCCTAGTCTCTGACGGGTGGGCTTGGCGTTGCCAAGTGTCGTCAGAAACACCAACAACAACAGATTGGATATACTCTGAGATTCTTAGGAGTTAATTTTAATCCTTTAAGGTTATTTGAGTTTTCAAAAAGGAAAGAATGTAAATTAATTCCATTTAGTGAAATTACAATCGATAATTTCTAAAAGGGAAATAATTCACTGACCGAAAGACTATTGGTCTAGTTGATAAGAATCCTAAGGGAACAAAAGAATTAGTTTCTTTATTTTGTGATATTATTTACTGCTGTCCTTTAAAAATTTCAAAAATTTTTAAATAATTTGAAACAAAATTTATAGGAGCATATTTTATTACCAAACATACTTTATGTCTCAATGAAAATTATATATATATATATATATATATATTAGAAGTAAATTCTAAGATTTGTAATGAAGATTCTAAGAAATTGTAATGAAGAAACACATATTGCATATGCACAATATGCATCTCGTGTTCTACTTATAGGTTAAAATTATATTTAATTAAAAAATGGAAATTTTATATTTTAAATTAACATGAAAGAGTGAAACAAATTTTAAGCATTACTTATAGTTGATAGTAAATAAGTAATATATTTAAATAAAACATGTTATTTAGTAATGTGATTTTAATTGTTAATCAATAGATACATGTAATTCATATGTCTTTTAAATAATAATCAAACTATAATAATTTTCACAATTTATATCCAAAACAACATTCTCTAAAATATATTAAAACAGGAATTTCCAAACTATATGAAAAGTTTATTAGCTCAGATAAGTAAGTTGTAATATCCTTAGGCATCTTGACAATATTTGTTATTTAAACTGGTATGAAGAAATGTTAAATGGCTTGTGTTCTGTGATAAATGTATCATTTAATTATTACACGCAAACTATAACACCCGATGAATAATGCGTTTTGTACTATTCTTAATAAGATAAACTCCATGAAGTTTAGAAGCTTTTAACTAATACAAAATAGATTCTATTAGGTTTTAAATTACATTTCCGCTTTTTTAAACCTACTTCGTATATCGGATAAAGTAATTAAGTTTAGTGCTTTTTCCTTAGTGTGCATGAGGGACAATCCTGTTTTTCCTATTCAGATATCCAGTTTCTTTTTCCACGCGTTTCCTTTTCTACAATATATCCAATTGATAACCTGTATTCGCAGTGGTTCAAACTGTAATTAGTTTTCTGCGCTCCACCTATCATGGTTCACAGCAACCCGAATGAAGTGTGCGTCAGGAGCAGTGTAAAAGGACGAAAAAGTTCGTTAATTATGGTGTCCTTTGAGAGGACTATAAGTTTTCTTTTATCATTCTCGTTCTAATTAGTGCCTTTAATATTCCGTAGTAGTTACAAGCCATTGATGGATATGTTGATGTTAAATTTCATCGCTACTTTGTTTCAAAACCATTAACCATCCCCTCCAACCTTCCAAACAAATTATGCCACTCAATTTTATAAAGGAAGTAGTGCGTAGAGGCTTAACTGTATTCCCTCTTCGTCTAAAAAGTGAATTAACTTACGAATTTTCTTATTTTTCTCATGAATTGTTAAAGTATTCTTAAGCAAAAATTGAAATAAACTTTTTCTTCAAAAAATGTCATATTTTTATTCGCATAATTTTAAAAATAATTATGCCACGAGGTTACTCGTAGTATGTTACGAATTCTCATCCCTTCGCATGGAAAAAATGCTGTTGATTTTTTATATTAATATAGCATTCAATTTAATATTTTTAAGTGAACATTTAACAGCAATATTAAGAACCATTTAATTATAGCTTCTAGAACGTTCGAATTTTTGTATGTTGAATAAAATTTGAAAGTGAAAAACTGAATTTCTACAGTCATTATCATTTTTTCAATATTTTTTACTTGGAATTAAAATTTACCTTGTCAAAAAAGTTGCATTTTAGTTAATGCATCTTTGTTCAATAGATTTGAAAAGGATGTACCATGTTCATTGGATTTGAATTGGATGTATTCTTCAATTTCTTTTATTAAACATCACTGCTTGACCTAGTGAATTTCTACTGACACCCATTAAAATAACGAGTAAAAATAGATAGTTAATTTGAATACTCAGAGTATATTAAATATATATTGGAAGACTTATTAAAGAAGTATAAAATGAAAATGTAACTGTGTATTCACAATATTTCTTTGGATTTGTAATTAAAGCTGTGAATGAAAACGCATTACTTTTTCCAATGATTTCACATTTTCTTCAGACAATGTTATGTTCTATTTATGGGCTTATCCACACCAAATATTCAGTAACATGTCATCTAACTGACTTTTCTTTTAAACATTATTTGAATAAGCATTGGAGATTTGACGGCTCAACTTGCTTTGGATGTTTTTATACAAAAAAGAAAGATTAAAGGAATAGAGCCTGGCAATTATGATAACCAGTTTTTAAAATTACCGAATGGTTTTGATAATTATTTCTAACAACCTTTATGTAAAAATATAATACAAAGACATACTATGAACGCAAAATATTACACTTTTTAGAATAAAACTATATTTTCACAACAAAATTTAATTTCTGATATTAATTTGCATTTGTTCCTATATTAATTGAAAGAAAAACAAAGAATCTTCAAAGAAAAAAGATTTTCAAATTAATCTTAAAGAAGAGTTATATCTAGGGCAGTTTATAAAGATAATATTTTAAATACTTTCTTATTTTGATTCATTCAATTGATTAAAAAGTAATTCATGGCTGAATAATACATCTAGTGAAATCTGTAAAATCAGACTTCAGAATCAAGTTTGAAATTAGGAGAAGTAAATCATAAAATGAAATGTTTTAATTAAATTTTTGATTTACTATAGAATGATTAATAGATGGTTTCTATGTAATGTATAATATTAAGACTTTACAAAAATAAAAAATAACAGACTTCAGAATGAAAATAGAAATTATTAAGTAAATCTTAAAATGAAATGTTTTAATTGAGTTTTTGTTATATTATGACTAAAAGATGTTATCTATGTAATATATAATATAGTATTGGAAAAAATTATGCTATAAGTATACTATTAATAATCTATCTATTGTAATAAATATATTATCACGTAAAAAATTACTATTATTTTCTCTTCAATTAGGAAAATCTTTAATTAATGATTATAAAAGTAGATTTATCAAACATACACAAATCATTGTATTTTGAAAAAAAAATAATATTTCACTGGGTGCTGTTGGCACTAAAGAGTATTTCAGCACTTGATAAAAAATAAGTTACTGGATCTTTTTAATTAAAATACAACATGACCCAAATTTTATATTAATTGCTATTGATAGCAAATGCTTAATTAATATATTTTATAGTAATAGTCTTTAACATCTTGTTTTCAAAATTTAAAAACAAGATGTTAAAAATTATTACCTTATGCTAGATGAAAAAGTTGTAATAAAAGAAAGCTATCAATAAATGATAATAAATTCATAGAAATGAATGAAGAATGTATAAAAAATTATTGTTCTCTTTTATTCAAAAAATAGATAAAAAAATATTGAATGGAATGATAATAACTGAAAAGGCAAGACATTTAATATCTATTTTAATTAGTTAATATTTTTCTGGATTAAAAAAGAATTAAAATTAAGCTTGTTAGTGTATTGTCTATATTTTCCCATTAACATGAGTCTAAAAAATAATGATACCAAAAAAATACAATTTGTTAAAAATAATTAACTCTATAAGATAATCTATTAATCAAAAGTTATATAAATTAAGTTGATAATAACTTTAACTCGATTATTAGTTTGTCACTTTATAATAAACAAAATAAGCTGATAATTTAATTTTTATATTTTTAACTATAAACACTGATTTTAACCTTTTCTGGAATTCAAATGCATTATTGATCTTAATTATAGTATATAGTAGCTCTTGAAATTAGTAAAGATTTTCTCGTAAAACAACTTGAAAAACCATTTAATTGCATTTCGTACTAATGGAACTGATTCAAGAACAGAAAAAAAATCAAGTGTTCCAACTAAGAATTCGGAAATAAAATTCTAGGATTGCGAATTGGGTACCGGAAACTCTTTGTGTGACAGCATAAAATGGAAAATTGAATAAAAGTTTTATTTTGAAATTGTTTTTTTTAAAGTTTATATTTTATCATTTAATCTAGCCAAAAATAAGGATATATTGAATAAGTAATCAAATTATTTAAATTGTGTGTTAGTTACACAACATAAGTTAAATATTTTTATTATCTATCTATATTTTGACAAGTATCAAAAAACTACGTTTTGCTTAGAAAATATTTTGCAATTACATTTTATTACATGAAAATATTTAATTTATTTTGAAAATTTAAATGAAATTTCAAATGCAAAATTGTTATGACACACATATCATATAAAATGCTTTATAAAAAATTAGCGATCTCCAAATTTTCTGGAATTAGTCATGTCTATCTGATGTTCTGAAAATATTTGATATTAACTTCAAACATACTAATATCTTAATTATGAAAAAATCTAAGGAATTTAGTATTTGAAAAACTCATACAATATCATTGTTTTAAATTAATAGCATATGAAAATGAAGGAATTTGAGAAAAAAAAATAAATTTCATAAATGGTTAGCGCCAGAAAATGTAGTCTTTCTTATGAATTCCTTATGAAATAACAGTGTCGTTAAAATATTATAGGTGAAAATATAATGAAGAAATGATTTCTTAACAAAAAATAATTGCGTGCTCAAACTAAGAAGAAGAAGAATTAAATTGTAAGATGTAAATAAAACATAAGCATTCCTAAGATTTTGTGGAATATAGCTGACAGAGGATTTTCTCGATAGCATTTTGGAGAGCAGAAAAAATTTAAAAACATTAATAAAGTAATTGAATTTTTTTTATTCTTTAAAAACAAGTTTGTAGATTAATGAAGAGAATTCTAGAGAAAAGATTTCCTTGAATAAAAAACATTTTTAAGACTTCCTAACAATCTTCAAACTGTCATGAAAACATTAAATAAGTCTTGAGGAAAAATCTTTGGATGACTCTTTTCATAGAGTTAAAACCTCCTTGAAAATCAAATGACGTGAAAGAATATCATGTAGAGAAAGAAGTTTTTAAACTTACATTGTAGGTTGATATTTATGTTAGCTATTTTTAGGAAAGTCATAAGTTATTTACTTTTATAATTTGTAGAAATTTTGTAATGAAATTTTTTGGCACATATATTTTTATTTTGGGTTATGTATAATAGTAAAAACGTATTTCTATAATAGTATTCAATGCATGGGTATTTGGTATAAAAGATGTTTTATTAGAATTCAATGTAAACCAAATGGAGTACTTTTCCTAAAATATTCACAACTCACTATTGCTTATGTGTAAGGTAATAAGAGGGTGAAAATGCGCTTCAGGTCCCCAACTTGGCGCGTTTTCAAAATCGCCGATGCCATGGCGAAAATTCTACTGTTATTTCAAAGTGAAACTTGAAGCGACCAATTAAAATGCTAAAAAAAAAGAGGAATTAATGAGCATGCGCGAAAAAACGCTTCAAATTCGCGAGTTGGCGAAGTAGGGGACCTAAAGCGCAATTTAACCAATAAGAGATTCGTATAAAAATAGCTCTTTACAAAATTGCCTTGAAATAAAAGTTAACTTTGCATACTTAAAAGAAATAATCGTCCCTAAATTTTCATATATTTCTGTCTTTTAAATTTTATCAAAGTTTAAGCTAATCCCACAAAATAGAAGGGATTATTTTTTTGAAAACTTTATTAAAAAGGAAAAAGTTTTCTTATAAATCAAGAATAAATAACTGCAATACACTACATGCATATTCTGCTTTTTTTTAATGTGATGCTTAAATTAATACACATAAAAATAATTAGAATTATTTTTCATTTAATACATTACATTATAATTTTATGACAATTATTCTATGAAAAACTCACTATTGTCTTGTATTTAAATTGTATGTTCCAAAATTTTTTTTATTGCGATACTTTTCCCTTCTTACGAAAATGGAAAGTGCTATAACTTCCATTTGTAATATATTGACGACTTTTTATGTATTTTCCATGGGTAAATACGTCAAAAGTAACTTAATTATACAAAAATTTAAAAGTTAAAACATTACAATTAAGAATTAGTTTCCTGAGAGAAATCATTGACAGGCTATGTATATATATATTATAATTTATTTTTTATAAACTTTTGTTTTATTTTAAATAATTTATTGCAAAAATAAACTTTTAAAGTGTTAAATTAGAATAGATAATTTTTGTATTGTTGTAATAAGCTATCTAGATAAGTTAATCCTATTCACAATTAAAAAAATTTATCTTCAAATTTTATACTAGAGAATTATTTAAAATATTAAAGAAATTTTAAATTGGATAAAGTTAAGAAATTAATTTCTCACATAATGTATTGTTCCTTTTTATTTTATGAACATGTGTGTATAAATATTTCAACAAAAAAAAAATTAATGAGAAATTTAATTTTCTGTTAAGTTGTCATTCTAATGCTTAATGTAAATATTATAATTATTTCCATGCAACTACATTTCCAAAAATATTTAAAAGATATTATAAAAAGGTGTTTATGTTTTTACAATTTAGTGTAGTGTAGAGTAATTCATAAATTTAAATAAAAATAATTACATTAATAAAAAATGAATTATTTCATGCAGCTTATATATTAAAGTGTCATCTAATAATGAATTTATATTTTAATATGTGTACTTGGGGTTTGATATAGAGAATTTTATTACCATTCAAATTACTTATTTATTATTTTTTATATCATATATGCTACTTTTTATAATTAAATTTCAAAGTTTTATTAAAGTTTTGCACTTGAAATAAAACTAATTTATTTGTCAAATAAAAGTCTAAAAAAACTTTAGGGATGTTTTTTTTTCTAACGGTGGGGTACTGGGTGACTGCACTCGTCGCCCACAACAAAGACGGAAACTGCAACTCATTTTAAAGTTACCAGGTGGGCACCTGTGAACCAAGTCACGGAGTTACGAGTAGAGTTGCCCACGTCACACCACCACATACCCCTTTATATGGTAGGCCATATTCATCCATCATCTCAGAAGAAGAAAGGACAAAGATACACAGAGAGAGAGAAAGGAAACGTCCATACCCAAAACCGGGATTCGAACACAAGACCAACAACCCAAGAGTCAGGAAGCTAACTAGTAAGCCATTGGCTGACCCTTTGGAAATATTCTATTACAAATAAATTTTATAATTATATTTTTCTCTCTGTAAGCCTATTTTGTTTATCTAAAAATATGCCAATAGGAGAGATGCAAAGTATTTCGCATATAAATATAAATAGACTTAGACACCATTATAAATCTAATGCAGTTGAATATGTTATTCTACGTGAATTTTTCTCATAATTTTCATTCAATATTGCTTCAGTAATTGATAATAAAAATTTTGTTATAAATTATCCACAATTTAAAACAGCTTACATAAGTAACTATTGTTTCATTTGAATCAAACATAAGAAAATGTTAATGATCAACCACAGTTGGAAAGATTTATATAAAAAATGCTATCAATATTGTTTTTTATTTATTGAAAAATCTCCACAAAACTTATTCTATCAATAACAAACTCAAAGTTTATCATTAGATCGCATGTAATTGATTTGAGAATTGCTTGAAGCAGCATCGCAAATTTCTCATACATTTACAGTATGTAATAACATAATTAAATTGTTATTAATCAAAGATACGTTTTTCTTGCAGTTCATAAGATTTTCTTGTCAATTATCAGGCTGAGTAAAAAATAAATTGATTAAACATGTGGTAAACGGATTTATTTCTTTTATTATATAAAAGTTAAATTAATATGCTTTAAAACATTCCTTACAAAAAATAAGTTTATTGAAAATATAATTATGTAATTTTCAGACTATAATTGTTTGTTTCCACTACAAATCGTAAATTAAACTTTTTAGTCATTTTTTTACCTTTTAGTGGCTGCTTTTAATATTTTTAATAAATCAGTTTAAGCAATTGGTTATACGATTTGTTGTATTATTGACTTACCATAGGACTGTTGTTCTTTTTTCAAGTGAGTAACATACTATTCACGTTTTTTTCTCACATTTTTTTTTAATTAAAGCTCCTATGAACTTATTATTTAATCTTTTTTAAGTGATGCAATATTATAAAGAGACACAACTTAGAATTAAAATGCTTAAAAAAGGTAAAAAATTTGTTAATAAGTCACCATGTTCAAGGGTTAAGAGAGTGTTCTATAGGGCGAAAGCTCTCATATTTTATGCCAACCACTGTCAAACAATTGAAGATAACATATTGCTATTCTTCATACGGCATACATTTCTGTCAGGGAGGGAGCTTAGGAGTTTTATAGTTTCATACCTACGTTCTACAGAGCAAAAGATCTCACATTTGATGACAACCACTTTCAAACAATTGAAGATAACATATTGCTATTCTTCTTACTGCATGCATATCTATCAGAGAGTGGGCTAAGGAGTTTTATAGTTTTCTTGCCTTTGTTATACAGAGCTAAAGCTCTCACATTTGATGCCAACCACTGTCAAACAATTTAAGATAACATATTGCTATTCTTCTTACTGCATGCATTTCTGTCAGGGAGGGAGCTTAGGAGTTTTATAGTTTCCTACCTACGTTCTACAGAACTAAAGCTCTCATATTTGATGTCAACCACTGTCAAACAATTAAAAATAGATATTGCTGTTATATAGATATCCTACGGCATGCATATCTATCAGAGAGTGTGCTAAGGAGTTTTATATTTTTCTTGCCTTTGTTATACAGAGTAAAAGCTCTCACATTTGATGTCAACCACTGTCAAACATTTAAAGATGGATATTGCCATTCTTCATACGGCATGCATGTCTGTCAGGTAGGGTGCCTCGGAGTTTATCGGTTTCCTTTCCTTTCTATCGAGAAAGCAGCCTTCTATTTATGAAAAGTTCTATTGGAAGACGATGATGATGGATATTAGAATATCTTACAATAGGCTTAAGCTGTTAGGATGTTCACAACAGGATTTTAAAATGTGTCACAAGAAATCATTAATTAAAAATTTTAACTAACATATTTGATTAACTAACTTAATTAACGAACTAACTTATTTGAGCAAATTACTTAAATAGTGAATGGTAAAATTAATGGGAAACAAATTTCTGAGTGTGTGATAATATTTGGAATGAGATGAATGCAGCACAAACAGTACCAAGATTAAATATTTTTACTTTTTGATAACAAAATGTTAATAATAATAATAATTAAAATAAAATCAATGCTTGAGACAAAAATAGAAAGACAAAATTTTACACTTTTGTTTCTCGCATTTAAATTGGATTCGATGACATTATTTTCCTTAGTTTCATGAAGAGTGAAATTCAAAGCACCCTTGTTTGCTTCTCCAACATAAATTAAATATTCAGGCAACTAAAGATGATCTACAAAATCTGGTAGTGATATAAATGAATTCAGTTTAAAATATAATATCATGTTATTTCATATTTAAATGTGGCTAGAAGCAATTCGCCTCATTTAATAGAATGAGCTAAAAAAATTAATAAACCTATGAATTTTTTCAATCAATGTTCTAACCTCACGCAATTTTTTCTTTAATGAAATATTTTTTCTTGTACTAAAAATATAAAATAAGAATTTAAGAATGCACAGAATAGTCTGAATTATTGCAAACTGGTTATATTTATTAAATGCAATATAGTATAAATAAGCTAAATTAAATTCCAAGAAAATAATCCATGAAGAAAGAATGATCAGGATTATAAACAATTACGCTGACATCGTTTTTTGAGTTCATTCTGAAAAATCCTTTATTTGAATTTTTTTTCCACGAGACAAAGAAAATAGAACTGTGTTTATGTCATAAAATAACATGTTTATAATTTCATTATTTCTCTTTTGTATTTGCAGCTTATATACTTATTTACTTCTTCCTGTAAAACTATCTTCAAGAACATTTCAGTGATTCATTTTGAAGGTTTACTAGGACTAAAACGATTATTCTTATCTACTCTGTTGCCATTTTTATATAACTAATTTTGTTTTGCAGTTTTGAAAACAATTGTTTAAAAGAATTGTTTTCTGAAATCCTTAAATCTCTGGATAAATACTTTCTGGAAGTTGAGCATCCACAAATGGTATATTTTATTCAACATTTTAATCGAAATTCTATTTTCATCAACAGTTTTCGTAAACATGTAAGAAGCTTAAAGTAGAAAATGTTTCGAAGCAAAATGTTATATTTTAATTTACTTGTAAATTGTTTTAATCAAATGACATATTTCCATTCACTTTTTTAATTAACTATATTGATATATTTAAGTATTATCTTAGAGTATGAAAAAATATATATTTTTTCTTTATTATTAATCTTTGGAATAATCGTATTATTTGTACCTGTCATAAACTATGAAGGGCTTAGTACAGGTTACTTTGTAGTAAATATTATTGTAAAATTGAATAACGATATATTTTCTATAAATAAGAAGATGTAA
>JAPDSC010000532.1:50388-85990 GCA_026290005.1 Latrodectus geometricus
TTTCCTTAATTATATTATATTACATTGTTTTTCTTGATTTTGTCTTATTGATATTAAATTGTATAGTTTCTTCTTTATCTATTATATACATATCTTACTTAATTTATATCGGCATTTCACACAATAGCTGCTTTTGCGCTGGTATGATTGGCTATAATACTTATTTATTGGCAAAAGAGTTTTTTTTCTATACATTGTATATATTGCTTTATATTATTTTATATATATAAACAGGAAGATTGGTGTGCCATAGTGTAGAATATTATTGTTGTTTTAAATTTAAAAGATTTATTTTTGTTGAATACAGTTATATTCTTAGTTACTTATTTTTTCTTTTGCTTTTTGTAACAAAAATAATTATTGAATCGTAATTGTTACAACTCCTAATAATATCCGGTCGAAAAAAAAAACAGTTATGGTATTAATTGACTTATTAATTGAATCATAATTGAATTTTTAACCATTATTTCATAAAACAGGCTTTACTATAAATAATATGCGATTTTAAACGATATGAAACTTTTCTAAATTATAATAAAATGATTTAATTTTTTTTATTGATGCCAACCACTGTCATTGCTTAAAGAAAGTCAATATAATTATTTGTTAGAAAGCTTATAATGAGTCATAAAAATAGCATTTTATCGCATATATAAAAATTATGCAACTATATTTTCTCTAATTGTATATAAATTTATTGTTCATTCATTTTCTTTTCTTTATTTTTCATTTTATTATTTTTTCATTTTCTTTATTTTCTATTATATATTTCAATAGTGATATCATTTATATAGAAATTGTGTATGAAAATAACATTGATAATCTTGAGTAAATAAAATTATAGATAAGTATTATAAAGATAAAGTAAACATAAAATTAAAAGAAAATCAAAAATGGTGCATAAGCTTGCCTTAAGTAAAGGTTTTAAGATACGACGCATGAAATATTATACATTACAAACTTAATACTTTGAATGAAAAATCATGAAATATTTTAGAAGATTCTTTATTCATCAGTGGTTTGTGTGTGTGTAACTTGAAACTGTCATTTACGGCTTAAGAGAAGATCTTTCGTTAGCAAGGAAAATGTTTCGACCAGCGAAAGATCATTCCGCAGAAAAGGCCAGTGACCTTGAGAGGAAACTAAAATATTCTGAATTTCACACGTGAAGTGACAGGATTGAACGCGTTACTGAAAAATCCATTAAGAGCATTCTATCCGCGAGATGGCGCTTATTTCAAGGCTTGATAAATCGTTTCCTGCTTTCCTTTCTTCCTAACAAGAGACGGGTTTTTTAAGCTAAGATGAAATAGTCACTTTACAATGTTGCTAGTTTTATTTTTTCGTTAGAGCATTTTTTAAAAACTTACAAGTCATAGGGAATCGAGTAATTATTTTGATATTACGACCCATTCTCATTATATGTATTAAAGTATCTAAACTAAAATATAACACATTAATTTATGCAGAGTTATGACATTAAGTATTGTTTGGTAACTTTTGTTCAAATCAAAATTTACAAACGACACTTGAATATAGATACATGCTTCATATATGTTTCATAAATATATTTGTAAAGATTATAATTATTTACAAATACAGATACTGTTTTAATTTTAGATTTTATAAAAATTATGGAAATGTAATGCTATTTTACATTTTATATGCAGTTATGATATTGAAATATAAAAACAAATAAATTAATAAGAATTTTCAATTGGAATGTATCTACTTTGCCAATATGATTATTACTTAGAATTTTGTCATCATATTTTTGAACATTTTTCCAAAATATTTCTGAAAGATATAAACTAATAACAAAAAATTATATACGCAAGTGAAATTATATCCATTTTTAATATGTGTACAAATCAAAAGAGTAATATATTTATTCCTTAGAATGAATGAATGAACATAAAGCCACACATACACAATTTTGAGTAATTAAGAGCATTGAAAATGTGCTTATAAAATTATCATAATGCTTTTGACAAGCACATTAATTAATAAGTATCTTCAATTACGAAAAACATTCGATAGTAAATAAATAGTAAACAAAATTTGATAATTCAAGTATCAAATATAAATGATTTTCCTATATTCAGAATCTATTACAATTCGAAAGGAAAAGATGACAGAATAATTGCATAGTATGGAATTATATCTCTAATTTCATAAGGTCCTACAGCATAATAACATTTGTTTTTGAAAACACCAGTACATCAATAACACCTCTATCTTTCTGGCAAATATGACAAAAGCGATTCTGGGCTCAAAAAGTTATTATTTTTATGTATAATTGCAGAGTTGTTCTTATATACTTTTTGTTGAGTTTCATGTAATAAGTTTTCAATTTATTTAGTTTTTTATAAATTATAGTAAGTTAGATTACATATATGATATGTTAATTTAACTTTATTCATTTATCAAAAGATCACTGAAGATTTTAGTAGTAATTTTTTATTATTTATGGAGAAAGAGTTCAAAATTCAGTCTTAATCGATTTCAGTTATAAAAAAACAAATGTTGCCTTTATATTTTGTACAATAACGTTGATTTGAATATTTGGAAATTTTCCAAAATTACTTCTTTATAATATGTGAATATGACCATCTGCTTATGAAAAGTTTTGATGTTTTCATAACTACAGACAAAAACTTATTGATGATCAAACTGTTTAGAGGAATACCTTAAAGGTCGTTAAGACAGTCATTACTTTGAATAAAGACATTTAATATATATTATATATTCCATTATTTACACATATTTATATATTTAATTTGCTAAAAATCTGAAATTATAAGAATAAACTTAAGTTCGAATGTATAATTTCACAGAACGCATAATATTTTTGTGTATATTTATAAATGCATATAAAAACAACTAATTTCGTGTGTACTCTTGAGATCAAAATTTAGAAAATTCATATATTTCGTCAAATTTTAGGAATAGAATCTATTGCGTAAAAACAAATAAACAAATCTTGTGATTGAAATATGTTACCATAATTACATGTATGTGTGTGTATTCACACATTTATGCATGTGTATTTTTCTTATATATTTATGATAGCTAGCCCATATTTTAGGGTGCCCCCTTGATTCTCGCCAAGTTGTGGGCGCGGTTGATAGCCAAGCTGTACAAAAACCAATCGTATTCTGATTGGAATAGAACAATTGATTGCTCTGTGCCAACAAAAATCGCCAATAAAATCGATAGCCAAACAAAAATCACCAAGTTTGCCAAGCGGGCACCCTTAAATATAGTTTTACCATTTATGATTTATAAGAATAAAAATATGTTAGAAAATTCTCCTAATCTCTTATTTAAAATATATTCACTGAGCTATATATAACCCAAGGAATGTGAAAGATGAACATTATTTCACTGAAATAATGAATAAAAATTCTTGGTTGTGTTTCTCCGAGAATTTTAATTAACCGACATTTAAAAGACACTCTTAATTATTTTCTTCCTGAAGTTTATTTCTTTTTTTAAAGCGTAACCAGCTTAATCTTCTTTTCCAGCATTTACCAGCTTCATTGTTTTGAGGCTGAAAGTTGATTAGTAGAGTTTATTAAAATCTTTTCTCCTTAAAACGATGGAAATTTGATTGTTTTCCTTTTTTGTAGAGGAATTTTGGAGTCACCTCATTCATCACTTCAAGAGTCACAATTTATTTTCGTTTTGTAAAATGAATTGTAGTATTTTAATTTTAGTTAACAGCTTTTTTTTAATAGTTTCTTTTCTATGCAATCTTTTGTTTCATGTATTAAATTTTATACAATTGTAGAGATATTTATACACGAAACGAGTTTAAATTCTTTTAAGATTTTTATTAAGCCTTTAATATTTTAATATTAAATTAAAAATATTTACATAATACTAATATATTATTTTATAAAATACTATATTTAAAATGAATATGTAACGTGTGTTTATGTTCTTCAATGATTCATTCAAATTTTTTTTTATTAAACATCAATAATGATAAAATTTCAATAACAATCAAAAATAATATCATGAAAATTGATGCAATAATCCAAGCAATGTAAAGAATAAACTAAAAATATTGTATTTATAAAATATATTTAAATATAATGTTCTTAGTATAGTCTTTACATTAAAACTATGTTATTAAAATGTTGATACTAATAAAAGGTGAACACATAATTTTGTACAAATTATAAGAGATAAAGATCGACATATGTATTCTGAAAATGATAGCTGATCTTTAAATATTATATTATAAATATAAATTAAAACAATTAGCAAACTAAAATAAATAAATTTTAAGCAAATTAATTAAATTACAATAAGGAAATGATTCTTTTTACAAAATAATTCCTGACTTGATATATAGAATAAAAAGAATTTTATTTCTTTGATTTTGATGCGCAAAGAGACTATAAGTAAAATAACAACTTAAGTTGATATTTGTTTGAAGAAATAAACTTAAAAGTACTCATGAAAATTATACACGTAATGTATTTTTCTCTAAAAGTTCTTAACATTTTAAACTGAATCGTTTCCTATGCAGTTTTTAATAATTAAAAACTATTAATAATTAAAAATATATTTAAGAATGCGTAATGACATAGCTTTACGAAAAATATTATTAATAATTAATTAATATTTTTAATTTGAAAAACTCATTTTTGTGAAAGATATTAATATAAAAATCAGGCAATAAAGTCAGAATTTTTTGCTGTATATATATATATATATATATATATCTATAATAATAAAAGCAAGTGTAATGTGTCTGTCCGTTTGTCTGACCGAGCTCTCCAGCCAAATCTATCGCACGCAGGGACCTGGAATTTTTTACACGGAAGCACAAGGGGGCTGGCCACCAGACCTCGAAGCCCGATTTTCGATTTTTGAATTAGAAAAATTTAAAAAAATTTTTTTATAAAACTTCTTCTCGAGATCGCTGCTCGCCGATAGCTGATTCCGGGGTTGTACCAGCTCCTTTTGAGAAACAATTCTGGCGACCATCTTTTGGAAAATTTTCCGTTTAAAATATTTAGGATATATTGTTCCTTTTTATCGATGGGGAATGTTGTGTGTGTGGGGGGGAAGAGAGAGAGACAGTCTACGTGTCCTACACTACTATTCCTGCGCTATTCACTTATCTGCATTTTCTAAATGCACGGGTAACGCCGGCGGGTACAGCTAGTATATATATATATATATATATATATATATATATATAATTAACATAAATGAAAGATACTTGGGCACATATAACCCATCATTTTTTGACGAGGATTAAATCTGCCAAGATGGCGTAGTTGGGAAGTAAAGCTGAGAAAATGTCTTAATTGTTATGTAATAAAATTCTGAAAAAAATTTATTCATCTAAATAAATTTAAATCTGATAAATAAAAGCTTAAATACATTTCTTTGAAGAAAAATTTAAAAAAAAGAAAATATAAAATATTAATAATACGAAAATGCCCCATGTTACTTTACAATGATGTAAATATTAAGGTTGCCAAAATAAAATTTTATACTTAATTCTTATTATTTTCTATCTCTATGACGTCACAGGAAGCAGTTTGCCAGATAAACAAGAAAATCCGCCAAAAAATATCACCAAAGTTAAATTTGGCATGATGTATTATATGTCATCATTACCAATACTTGTTTTGAAAATTAAATGAAAAACTCATTTTGAAGTAAAATTAGAAGAGATGAATATACGCCTTTTTATTTGAAAGGAAAAATAAATTTCTAAGAAATAATAAAAGAATTTTTATTCACTACTAATTATTTGCAGTATTAATTTTTCATGTTTTTTAAAACTACGTATATTCACTTTCTTGAAAGGGATAAGATTTCCCAATGAGCATACTACCTAGTTTTATATTTACTGATAAACTTTTATTTTGAAATCTATAATTATTTGACGTTGTGTAAACAAATTGTTTTGAATGATATAACTATTAAATACTTTTAAAATGATTCCTGGCTTTTAAATAAGGCTTTTAATAGAACGAAAAAATTACTTGCTTGATAAATTTTATTTGATGGAAAGTCTAGGATTTTCCTTTTATCTTAAGGATTTTTCTAGTCTAGGATTTTTCTTTTATCTAAGGATTTTCTAGTCTAGGATTTTACTAAAATAGGATTTTTATTTTATTAAATCGATTTCGTAACAATGAATCTTTCAAGAATAAATTTCGGATTATGTAATATAAAATTATTATTTAAATTGAATTATAAATCTATCAATTTCTTTTTAAAGATGAAAATGTTTTTCAATTATCCTTTGAAATAAATGTTATTTACATATCTTACTTTAATGAATATATATATAGGATATTTTATTTTAATATGCGAAATGCTTAAAGTTTATGGAATTATTGTTAAAAATTCATGTTCAAAAATCAGCCTTGTTTTTCTGTATCATGAAGAAAATTTATTATATGATTTAATTATAACAATTCAATGATTACAAATAAAAATTAAGGATTTATTTTGTTTATTTATTGATAGACAATATTAGTTGGTTTTGATGAACAACCTAATCATTTTTCATATATAAAACATCAATGTGTAATTTCTTCTATCGAATGTAAGAATGGCGATTTTTTTTCAAGCTTCAGACATTCAAATTCATGTTGCTCTAAGCAATATAACTATAGTGTATTTACTGCTTAAAAATTATATATTTCATTTTATATTAAATTATCACTGGATCCAATTTGAAATTCATTAATTTCTCTGAGAAAGGCTATACCTTTACTATTTCTTTAAATGGATGATAATTATCAGTCTTTGTATATTTTAAGAAGTAAGAAAGCATTGAATTTCTATAGTTTGGAGTTAATAAATAAATTTATTCCTAAAAATGAGATAATGGTATTAGGATTATTTTTCATATTTATTAATTTTATCAACAGATTCTTAAAAGTTTATCTGACTAGTTCAGTATTAAATAAAATCTTATACAAATGATTTTGTATTTAACTCGTTCATCCAAAAGTAATTCAATTTATATCAAAAATTTATGATATGAAAAAAGTAAAACTGAATGCAAAGCTAATTTTTATACACAACAAAGGATTTGAATCTACAAATCAGATAAATATACAAATTGGATAGCTTTTCTTAATTAAATTATGCTAACCAAAAAATTTATACAAACGTCATATAAAGTCAATATTTATTTAATTCAAATATTCAAAAATCTAACTAATTTAAGAAATAATAACGGATTTACACTAAAATTTTGAGTAAAATCATGTAGTTAAAAGAACACTTTTCCCAAAAAAATCTAATTACTTGATTAAATTATTTTCTCAAAATATTTGCCAAATTCATGTAGAACTTAATATTTTTTTTTCATAAGTAATTTTGTTATCAGATTACGAACTGAAAATGTTTCTTTTTAATGAAATTTATCTTAATTCAAAATATTGTTTAGTTAAAGATTCAGATGGTAAATACTTCTTTATTTCACATCTAAATTTTTCTATATTAAGCAATATTTATGGAAATATTTAAATGATCCATTTTAACCTTTAGATTATGTTAAATTAATCAGTAAATTAGGTATGCAAATCATAAATGTACAAAAGTGCGTCGAAACTATTCTTACATTGTCATAATTTACCAAATTTAAACTGTTGCTATAATTTTCAGCTATATAATTTCCTCTTAATACAACTCTCTTAGGAATTAACATGAAATATATGACTACAGTAATTACAGTCGTTTATTGTAACTTCATGTCGTCCAGTGTTATTGTAGTTTGCTTATTAAGTGTTTGCTTGAACAACTAGCGTTTTCAGTTATGTTAATTTATTCTTGCTTCTAAAAAGTATCAAAGTTTTATCAAATTGTGTAGATAAAATAAAATATTTTCAAATTCTATTTAGGAATTTGGGAAGAAGTTATTAAAAAATATTTTTATTTATATAAGTAAATTATATTATATATATCTGTGTGTGTGTTTACAAAGTAAAATTAAGTAATTTTCCATAAGCATATAAGGCATGTTTAATATTTAAGAATTCGTTTTCTAATTTTTTACCTAATTCTACAAAACTTGAATAAATATAGATTTTAATTTACAATTTCAACAAATGTTAAGTAAAATAAAAATTTATGGCTAGAAAATATATCTTTTGTTTTCTTAATATATTTCTTGAAATATATATTTAATTTAAAAACTATAAAATTAATTGTATAAATAATTGATAGCTATAATTTATAAAAATGTAAATTACTACAAGTAAACTTGTTTTCAGCAAAATATATCATAGTATAAAGAATATTCCAAAAAATAGAAAACTACACGACCGTAGTGTTTAATGTGTTGCAAGAGCCACTGTATTATTCAGAAGGTGTTTCTATACCTATAAAGTGTCACTTGCACAAAAGGTTTTATCAACTGTCATAAGGTACCAAAAACGCTTTGGGTTACTGTACTTTGACTCACTGTGAATAATTTGGAAAACTTTGCGGATAGACAAGATACACTTCCTTTAAAGAGATGAAGTGATTGTAAGAATCTGTCGTAATTAGGTGAAAGAAAGTTTGTGTTTCAGGAAATGCTTTTGCTATGTAAACATGTACTATCTCTTAATTCTATTTCTTATTTTTTCGAAGATTCTGCGTACTCTGGAAGATGAAGTGACTCTGACACAGTTACAGATTTTGTGTATACATCAAGACATATTTTTTGCAGCAGTCTATGATTTTGTGTGTGTGTGGCTTTTCTACATTGGTTATCATAAATTAAGGAAGATCATAAAAAAGATGATAGCACAAAAAGTTATGTGGAGAATTTAATGAAAATTGTACGCATTTCATAACACGTAAGAAGGTACAAAATATCATAAAAAGAAATCACCAGATAATTATGGTATTTGAAAAATTAGTATATGTATACAATGAACAAATGGAAACCGTAAGTTTGGTATACGAAAAATACCTTTAATATGGATTATGACCCATATAGAAGCAATACAGCACATGCATACATATGTGATGCTCTCAATTATGCGGTCTATTAATTGTGAAGGAAGTGTGAGTAATTTCTATCCCAAAACAATTGAAAGCATGGCTAGGGTCCTTGGAGGGGGATTGAGAGCAACTACACGCCGTCTTAGAGCTTCCCAAACATGCTTGATTGGGTTAAGATCAGGTGATAGAGCTGGTCACAGCATGCGCTCAATTGTTTACTGCTCAAGATAATATACACAATTAAAGTGAACTGCTTGGTCTCGCGTCATCATCTTGTAGCACAAAAGAATCACCTGTTATCCCGCCATAAAGGCACAAATAAGCATGCAGGATGTCATTTGTATAGGTGTGAACATTAACATTTCCAAGAAAAAAGGCATGGAGATATATGTGCCCCTTTAAAGAGATATCACTACAAACAAAGACACTGCTGATCCATATGCATCTTCTTCACAGACGTTTGAAGGCTGAAAGCGAGTTACACGCTCTCCCTAAATGAAAATGCTTATTCTATCGCTTTCGAGGCTAAACTGAGCTCATTCGAAAACTGAGCTCATTCGTGAAAATAACAACCCTCCATTGATCACATATCCAGTGGACATGTTGACGTGTCCATTAAAGACGTTGCCGCCTATGGCGTGACATGAATGTGACGCAAATGACTGGTCACCTGACACAAAAGTCACATTCGTGAAGCTTTGGATCCATGGTTGATCTGGATACCAACCTTCCGGAGCATTAGCGAACGAGTATCTGAGTTCAGCAGAAATTGCGGTTCTATTCCTTCTGCGAATAATTACAAATATTAGTCATTGGCACTCGAAGCGCGGGGCCATCCTTGGCTGAATCCCTTGGATGCCGAATCCATGGTTTGAAATTCTTACCAAAATCTATCAATCAAAGACAGGCTCACATTCAGCCATCTAGCCATTTCTGTTTGACATTGCACTGCCTCTATTCTCCTAATAGCTCACCATCGAAATTTTTTGATCAAATGATGACTGGATGTGACTGTTACAATTTCGTTACAACAGTTTTCTAATCCCAGACACCCAGTGTCAATTGCTGCGCTGCTTTGAGACAACTATATGCTCTTCGCAAATGACGTAATTCGGCTACAGCACTACTATTTTGCATAATTTCATATTTTTCAGCTCCTTTTACTTACCAATGTATTCAAATTTCCATTGAGATTGGCTTATTTTTGGGAGAGTTATCGCTATTTTTGAGATTTTTCTTAAGTTTTGGTAACCAGTTTAGGTATGTTTTTTGACAAGAATGTTACAGCAAAATTCTGTTTCTCCACAATTAGGAAATCATGTCAATCAGGTGCTGAAACTTCGTTTTACAAACAGAATTATCAACAACCATTTTTTACCTCTTGCCTTTCCTGATCTTCAGATTTAAGCTCTTAAAAATTTTGCAGTGGATCTGTCTGAAGCATTTAGTTTACAGTGAACAAATGCATCTGTTTCTGATCTTAAAGTAACATATCATACCATGTGCGTTACATTGCTAAGGACTATTTTAGCAACTTAAAACTTGTAAATTATGTAGTTTCGTTTTGTATAAAAGTATTATACTACTTTTAGTTGTGATATTTGAATCAAAATTTGCTTTTTGATGAAAACAAAATCTGTTTTATCTTATTACACCATTCGTTTAATATTCTACTCAATAGAATTTGGGAAAAAAGTTTTTAAAATATTGTTTTCATTGCTTTAATTATTTAGGACATTGTTATGAAATGTTAATTAAATATTACCGGATGTATAGAATTATAGATATGTGAAATTAGCATTAAAAACCTATCTGAAAGAATTCTAGACTTCATCAAAGTGCTTAACAGGCTATTCATTTTGTTTCATTTAATTTTGTGTTAAAATTATTTAATTTAAAATGTTGCAAAAAATTAATTTTTTAAAAAATTACATAATGCAAGGCTTATTTTATATTTATGACAAAATACATTTTGTAAGCAATGACACAACAGAAAAAAGTATAATACAAAAATAAAAAAGTAAAAAATAATATATAAAAATTGCTCTAATAATCATCACAAAACTCACTATAGTTTATTTTGTTGTATAATATGAATGCATTCAAAGTTGAATTTTGAGAATGAATAAGTATTCATCAGATTTGATATATTCTATTATTTTATAAGAATGATACATCGAAATGCATTTCATACATTCGAAATACATTCACAATTCAAATGAACTTTTAAACTAATGCAATTATGATTTATATTCTATTAATTTAATTTTCAATATTTTAATTCTAGTTTTTGACTATAATTTTGTCATAAAAATTTACAATATATTTACTGTAAATTTTTATGACAAAAATTTGAAGTAAATATATTTAATTTAGACAGATGTACGTAAAGAGGAAAATGTGATTGATAAAATTATCCATTAACATTATTATACAGATAGTTATTAAATGTCTTTTTTCATGCTTCCTTTATTATTCTCAATATCTCTATTTTGTTATATTTTTTGAGAATTTATTACACAAAAATCAAACATAACATAATTACGGGAAATGTATTATTAGATTGTAAACGTAATTCCTATGCACTAATGTTTATTAGTAACTGTTTTCTCAATTTATATATTAACGGAATAACTTTAAATAAAGTAGAACATATATTTTAATTTAATATCCTAGAGTTTATTTTAAACAAATGTATTTTTTTTACTGTTGTTTCAAAGTAAAATCAAAACATGTACAAATGTACTCTAAATTGTGTTCCTTTTTTATATTTTAATTCTTGCCATAAATTTTACCATATTCCTTAACATTTTATAAATTTATTTAGAAGAATTTAAAAGAAATTTGATCTTTAAGAGATATGTTCTATTTATTAACAGAATAAATATTTCATTGTACATTAATTGAAGCGTAAATAAAAGAAATTGACATCAACATTCCGTAACGATGCTTTTACAAACACAACTGCAAAGAAGAGTTACTTTACTTTGATTATTATTAAACTCCATTTGCGAGCAGAAATTAATCGACATAAAAACCACTAAAACCTCAATTTTTTGCAAATGAAAATCTCCCCGATTCAGAATATTTCTGAATAAATTTAAAAATACTTTTCTCCAATTTTCCAATTTGAAATCCAATTTAATTGGATTGAAATATATTTTCGGATACATTTTAAGCAACTTTTTCCTCCTAAGTACAATAATACTTTTTGCGATACATTTTTCACAAAAAGAAATTATAATTGATCTGGCAAACTTTCCCAAAAGATTACTTTTAAGATGAACAGATAAAAAGGAAGAATTGCTACACAAGAAAGCAAATTCTAATGCAAATATCTCCCTTCCAGAAATAACACTTTCGTAAATAATATTTTGAATCCAGTAATACTGTTGAAAGCTATTTTAAGAACACCGAAGAAAAGGCACGTAGGCTCCTGAAGGAGTTTTCGCTCGGTTCTTCTGTTCGATTAGTTTATATTGATCAAGTAACTTAATTTAGAAATTTATTCTGCCTCCTTCCACCCTATAAGAAAGTTGAAAGGAGACAGCCCATAACTTTGTATCGATTTCTAATCCATTACTTAAGGGATTCCATAAATCAGAATTTCTGGTTAAACTTTGTCTTCCTTTTCCGTTTAAAATCATAAGGGTTTGAGACAAATGAAAGATGCTTATATTTCTCATTTATCAACGGATCCAGTATTTGCTCATTTTTGCAATTATCAGATTAATTTAATGGTTGATGTTATATTAAGATAAAATAGAATTTGTTTGAGTATACATTTAAATATTCATAATTGTAAATATACAATCAAATAACGGATTGCAAACAGAGCCTGACAGTTTATTCATATATGGAGAGCCTAACGAGATAAGACTGCGAGATTAACTTCTCTGTTACTCTGTCAAGAGAGCGTGGTAAAGGCTTTTAAGATTTATATGTGTTGAGCTCAGCGTGACTAAGATAAAGATCGTCATTTAGATTGAACCTACGCTTGAACAAACGTATCTAGGATACAATTATTATTATTGGATCCTCAAAGTCCTCAAAGTGTTGCTTGAATATAACTATTTATTTAATATATGCTAATACTAGATTTCAAATTTATCAATTAAAAATTAAGTATTATCTATGGTGTTCCTTAACAAGTAACTAACAAAAGTGTAACATTGACTATTGTTTATTAATTGTTAAAAATCATATGGAATCGCAGACAGATCCTTTTGATTACAGCTCAATTTTATTTATATTTCTTTTAAATTACTAATATTAATGCTTTTATAACATATCATTTTATAAAGAAATAAAAAAAAGAATTAAAAGTTAATGTTAAATTGCATTGTAATTTAATTACTTGGTAACTAATACATACATTTCAGTTGAAATCGATAACAAACATAAAATTATAAGATCATTTGTTTCCGAGTTAATTGAGTAAACAAAACTAACCTACTTGATTTCTCATTTTTATTGCATAAAGTTAAGATTGAAAACATTCAAATACGCTTATATGACAAATATGTTAGAATATCATACATATAGAGGAAAAAGAAGCAATACAATCTAGTTAAAATATACTAACATTTTATTTAGGTCTAAGAAGTTGAAATTTCAAAAACCGCATGTACTATACTTTCTTATCTATTTGGCCCTATTTCAAGTTTCAGATCAAAACGCAGACATCAATTGACAAGACATTAAAAATATTTTTTGGTATATTTTTATGATAAAGTCTCATTGTCCTCATGTAGTAATGATAATGAATATAACATGATTGAATCAAAATGCTTACTGTAACACATACACAATAAACGGGTAAAATACAAATGTATATATATATATATATATATATATATATATATATCTTATATCTTGCATAATATTTGGCATTACTGAAATTACTGAAATGAGAAATAGAAAATATTTTAATAAACCTGTGAATGGTGAATAATAATATTTAAAAGATTTTTAATTAATTTCTTCAACTGTTGAATATCTATTTTGACAGTAAAAAATCGACATAAAAGCAATTTCTCATAAATTACATTTTGACTTTATAATTTGATGTTCTATTCTGATAAAAATTATATATATTAGTTAATGACAAACAATTACTTTATTTGATGTATTTTATAGTTTTTAGAAGACAAAATTTTCCTGATAGAATCAAAAGAATAATAATACTGGAGATCTAAAGAGGATATCTAATTACAGCTTGTTAGATATATTTGATAAAATAATTCTTTTCGTTCAAATTATATGAATCGGGAAAGAGCGAAACGATAATGATTGCAGCCGAAGTTATGATGAAATGGAAACAACTATTAGAAAAATATAATTTCAAAAGTTCCTATGTTATGATTCTTTGCTTCCAAAATCGATTACTTTTAGAGTGCTCTTTTAATCAAAGCAGTTCGAACTTTTGAGAATAAGATGAATGATTTATGTGCCAGTCGTGTTTGTATATGACTGCGGATTGAAATGGAATTCTTTCATATAGCTCTGACAAATCATAATGAAAGCCTTTGATAATAAATGGAAAGTCTCTGGAACATCGAGAATACCTTAGTTTCTGATTGGATTGCGTTCTATTTTTAATTTTTTAAGAAACAATATTTTTAGAAACTATTTTTATTTTAATTATTCGCTATGTACTATTATAAAAACAATGAAATAGATCTGTTTTGTTTTCTCAGTTCCAAAAATTAATTCAAAATATTTTATATTGAAAAATTTGTAACGCTGAACTGAAAATTTGAAACTTGGTGAAAGTTTAGTTTAAAGAATAGAAAAGATCTTTGTATTTATGTAATGATGTACAAAAAAATCTATTTTGTATAAGGAGTTACAAAAAATAATGAGTTAATTGTTTTATATGATAAAATAACAATAAAAGTTCAAACATCTTATTAAAAACATTTTTTAAAACACTGCAATTAATAATAAATGTGAATCACCATTGGGTATTTTTAAAATAGTTATTATTTAGCTTTTTGCATAAAATGATATAAAATTTAATTTGAGATATTTACTTTATGCTGAAAATTTATATGATAGTAAAGAAATCTATTATCCACATTATAAAGTCATGTATGTGAAAACAAGCAGATTGCACACAGATAGCTGATAAATAGTATTGATAAAAAACCCAAATATATATAAATATATATACGTGTATAAAGCTTTCTATTTACACTCTTCACATTATACTTAATTTTTATGTAATATAATTTCCTCGGAGCAAATTTTTACTCATGAAGTTGTGCGGATATACATTTTGCAACAAAATGTATTGTTAATTTTATATATTTCTTCCTAACTTAAATATTATAAATAACTATTGGATATGAAAATTCGCTTTATAACTATATTATTAATTTTACTTTATAAAGTTCATATTATCTTAATTTCATGATAAAAGAAAATTTTAAAGTTTAGTAATTGAATGTAAAATCAAATGTAATAATTTGCTATTGAATATTTTTAGATTGCAGAAACCACTTTGTGAAGAACTCAAATTTAAAAAGTTAAAATTAAGTTTGTTTAATATTTGTTTATACAATATAATTACAATATACAATTTGTTTAATACATGTTTTGAAAAAAGAAATAATGAATAATTTGTTCATAGCTTTTACAAATATAAAATGATTAACGATATATTAGTGAGTATTTATAAAGCAAACTGTTGATATAATATCAAGCTTGGTCAAAAATTGAAAATAGATTTTCTTTTTATAATAATCCCATTTTCTTCCATTTTTCTTTGTATCATATTAATATACCTTATTTTATAAGTTGATTTAAAAATATATTGTTCTTATTTTCAAACTCTCAAAAAATTAAATAACTCATTGATATTTATCTATATCTTCAGAATTTAAATAGAGCTAAAAATTTAATGTGCATATCGACTATCTATGGGCAGCAGAAAGAATTAAGGGAATAAGTATGAGTATTTTGGTGAATAAAATTTTAAGAGGCTAATTTAAAATAAAAACATTAATTTTCTAAAATTATTTTTTAAGAAATAATAAAATACACTATTGGCCATTAAAATTGCTACACCAAGAAGAATTTATACGAAAGGAAGGAGGTGCTGTGATATGCAAATGATTAGCTTTTCAGCGCATTCAGACAAAGTAGGCGCCAGTAGCGACACCTACATCGTGTTTAAATGAGGAAATTGTTCAGCCGGTTTCTCATACACAAATTGCATTTGAACGGTGTTGCCTGGTGAAAAGTTGTTGTGATGCCTCGTGTAAGAAGGAGAAATGCGTATCAGCACGTTTCTGACTTTGATAAAGGTCGAATTGTAGCGTACCGGGATTGCGGTTTATCTTATCGCAGTATTGCTGCTCGCGTCGGTCGAGATCCAATGACTGTTAGCAAAATATGGTATCGATGGGTTCAGGACGGTAATACGGAACACCATGCAGGAATCAACGGCCAACTATCACTAGCAGCCGAGAAGACAGGCATATTATCCGCATGGCCGTAATGGATCGTGCAACCACGTCACGAGCCATGAGTCAAGAAACGGGGTCGTTTGGAAGACAACAAGTGTCTGCACGAACAGTTCGACGACGTTTACAGCAGCATGGAGGTGAACGCACACTGCATCGTGATGAACGCACACTGGCAGCGTGCATTCATCATCGTCATACCGGCCCATCATCATATTCAAGCCCTGCGAAACCCTACGAGTCAGCAGGATAATGGCCGACCGCATGTTGTCGGTATTGTACGGACCTTCCTTGATACGGAACATGTTCGGCAGTTGCCCTGGCCAGCACGTTCTCCAGATCTTTCACTAATGGAAAACGTCTGGTCAATGGTTGCCGAGCGACTGGCTCGTCACCAAACACCAGTCACTACGGATGATGAACTTTAGCATAGTGTTGAAGCTGCATTGGCATCTTACCTGTACATGCAATCCAATCTCTGTTTGACTCAATGCCCAGGCGTATAACTGCTGTTATTACTACCAGAGGTGGTTGTTCTGGGTACTGATTTCTCAGGATCTATCCAGCCAAATTTTTTGAAAATTTAATCACTTGTTATTTCTAGTATAATATATTCGTCCAATAAATATCATTTTGTTATCAGCATTTCTTCCTGGTGTAGCAATTTTAATGTCCAGTAGTGTATTTCATACGCATTTGTATGTGTTTTCTTAATCAAAATATTCAAAATAACTTCTGTTTTTTGAAGACGTTTAAGCGTTTATAGTGACAATCCATGATGTGTATTATTTTTAACAGTATTAAGTATGTGTGAAATATTATTTTACATTTAAATTTATTTAAAAATGGAAAACATAACAATATTTGTTTGTGTTGCAAAATTTTTAAGTAACTATTTATATTAAAAATCAAAATATTTTTTCTATAATAATATGATATATTTTAGAAGTGCAGTATGCACATAAAATTTGCACGAATTAATAAAAAGAGAATTAACATATTTGGTATGTCGCACAAGAATTCACTTTTTCTAAGCATATAAATCTGAAGATACGGAAAATTTTTATTAAGCATGCATGAGATATTTAAATTATTTTTTAAAATCAGTTTTAAAATATTTCACAATGAAAAAGCATACATTTTGCATTACTTTTCCGAAAAACAGTTTTTTGTTTGACTTTAAAATGACAATTGGTTTCTTGAATGAAGTAAACTTATTGGTTAACTTTCTAATTTTTCTAGAAGTTAACATAATTTTAAATAAATAAATAAATTTTTTTATTTTAATAATTGTTTTGTATTCAAAAACATAAAGCGTTAATATTAAATACATTAAATATTAATCTTATATAAAAACACATTTTAAATTTTATTGTATGATGATTCTCACGAAAAAATTAAACCGAAACGAATAATCTATATTTAATGAAAGACTTTTGACGAACAAAAATCTAAAATCAAACCATTTCCCATTATGTGGTTTGATGCAAAGATGCAATTCTTAAGTAATATGCAGAATGCACAGTTGCATCGAAAATAATATGCTTCTCCTCCCCCCCCTCGTCTCAGTATTTGCTTTTGATTTATCACGTGTATTTTTCATTTTTAAAATACTTCTTTGGTCTGAAACCCGTACTCATTCCCAAATTGTATATTATATTTCTGAATAGCCATCCTTTCGTTTAGCTTTGAGTTTTCGAATGGAATCCCTCTTCCCTCTTTTTTTATTACTTCTCGGAATCTTCGCACGTGCTTTGAAGATATTTAGCCGTATCGCGGACGTGATTCGAGTTGATGCGCGCTATGAGAGAAGCCTTTTAATAATTCACGTTTTTAGGATGTCGATTACAGTCTATCAAAAATGTTTTCTAGGGAAAGAAACGTCTGTTTGCTTGTGTGTGTGTGAATGCAATCAAAATGTGAAGAGATTATTTCATATACATTTCAATTTTTCTGAATAGATAACTATGAATTTGCCATTTATTGAAAAAAATTGATTAATTTGCTCAGTCTACTTATTTGGAATGATTAGTATATTGCTTTGAAAAGAATTCAAGTTACAAAGTTCTAATCGCATTAGCTTTTCAAAGACATTTCTTTAAATTCATTAAGATATTTCATTTACCAATTTTCAAACTTCAAAATCCATTCAGATTATAGAAACATATCTTTGTTTGCTTACTAAAATATATTTGAATAAAATTAGAAAACAATGTGTTCTTATTAATGGTTTGTATTATCGCTAAGTTGCGCATAAATTAAAAATTTGAAGGGAAAAGTTTTCATGCCAGTAAACAAGCATTACCAACAACGATAGAAGAAATTTATATGAATAATTTATTTTAGCTTAAGATAAAGCTTTTTTAAGAAATAATTATTTGAGAACTTTTAAAAAGCGAAATTATTGCTAATATTAAATAATCGAGGCTAACAGCTGTAATGAATTCGAAACTTTAATTAATGGTAAAATGTTTGGTAATTGCCATCGCAAATTTAAATATTTTATCAAAATCTATTAAATAATATGTCTTGTGAATTATAATATTAAGCATTAATATATCAGTGGAATTTATTTTTGCATATATTATGTGTTTCATGAATATAATCATGAATAAATATGTTTCAGCTAAATCCATATAAAAATGTACCACGTAATAATGAAAATGCAAAATTTAGAACAAATGCTTAGAAAAAAATTGAAAAATTAGTAAAAAAAGAGGTTCAACAGCAAATTATCAATGATATTTATTACGACATGATAAAGTTATAGAGTGATTATTAAATAGTTCAATAATTTGTTTGGATACTCTTAAAGAAACATGTTATTTTAAAAGTATCATCCATTCGCTTGGACCTCCTTAGTCGTAATATATTCAGTGTCACGTTTAGTCTCATTTTGTCCTAGGCGATAGCTGCCCAACCTTTCTCAATCATTTATCACATAATTTATATTCTGAATATGACTGTGGCAAAAGAATTCTAATCATGTTTCAGAACTTTCAAATAGTGAGAGATCCAAGTTTTGATTAAGGTTTGTTTGTCACATACAAGGAGACGGCTGCTAAGAAAGCATTCTGATACTTTGCATGACACGTTGACTAAATCAGTCTGGTTAGAATCTAATGTTATTCTGCAGATAAATAACATTTGGAATTCCCTGAATAATGGGTAGTGATATTGGATGAAGAACGTCATCTACTTCTTTTTTAACGTCATACTGACAACAAGGGCTATTAGTAATTTGTGATTATAGACGCTGAGGCTGAAAACAATGATACCATGTTATTCCCTGTATAATGTCTCATAGTTATGGCCAGATTAAGCACAACGTGATGTAATCATCAAAACCAATAACAGTTTGCGTCATTTATAAAAATGTGTGATTTATCTTAAAATACAACATTATATTAATCCTGAATCAAAAAAAGCTCTTCTCAATATCATTAAAAACGGAAGCGCCTGTGATCTTACATAATAACTATTTTTAATAGACGTCATAAATGTAGTCTGTGAGAAGCTAATAAGAGAAAAATGCTTCCACTATATCCCGTCACAAAATGTCGAACGAGGTGATTTGTCGGCTGTGGCTGCATTGGTCTATGTGCTGGCATGGCTTTGGCAGCCTCATAACTACTGGAACTCATGAAAGTATCTTTCTCCATGCTATTTATAGTGGACGCATTTAAGTGCCTATCAATTGAGATACGGTACACTGACCAACTAAGTATAATCAATCCAATCACCATTTTTATTATTACTAATTTATTCACTGAAAGTGCCTTTATTTTCTGGATCCTGTCATTCTTAGTATTGAAGATTTCCTCTAGGATAGAAATACAAATTGGAAGCAGATTCATAGTAACACTTACTTAAAGATAGGGGAACACAACTATTAACGGCCGTATTCACCAAACACGGGTTAACTTAAGTGTAATCTAACTCGGATATAACTCAACTCTAGTATGATTTGCGATTCTTATTCACGAAGCTGGGAAATTCCCGCGTAAAGCAACTTTGGAGTTAACCGAACACGATATGTAAGATGGCTTCTGATTGGCTAGCAATCTTGCACATCAATGTCAACAAACATATCGCTTAAGTCCGCCATTGTTTGCTGATTCGGCGCTAACACTCCGAAATCGTAGGGTTATTCTAGGAATCCATATAGGCGAGTTTATCGCTGGTTTTGTTGTGGTGAATAACGTTTCATGACTTAACTCACCCTTTACCCTGAAACCTGGTTTAACTCTGGTTGGTGAAAACGGCCGTAAATGGATTCTTTTTCATATCCGTCATTTTTTATGCTTCAGAGTGAAACACATTTTACATCATTTTAATAAATCATATAATCTGCAATTTGACTATTTATCTGATAATTCATTTATGGCATTGAATTATCTTTGTAATGTGTGTACTTACAATTCAAATCATTATTAATCGGAAGAGAAGAAAGAGAACCAAAAAAATATTTACATACGATCCAAGTTTTAGATAAATTTTTCATTTTCTTTTCATGAGAATTATATAATAAATAAAGTGGTAGCCATGTGAAACCTTATTTTAATTTTTATATCAAGTTTCTTATCATAGTAAAATCAACATTGATTAACGAAGTGTTTGTCCAACCTAAAATTCTATATTAGACAATCTTATGTTACTTTCATATTTATGTGAATTTATTTACTTTCAATTTCAAACAAGTTATTCATTTTTATTTTTGGAAATGTCAGAACTTCTTTAATGAAATAGAAAATTCATTTCATATATTTCACTTTTTTTTATCTAGAGAATTTTTTTCTTTTAGAAAAATTCTACTTGCTACATGGCAAGCATTTTGTATTTCACTTGTTGAAGTCATGTTTGTCTATAATTTCCCTTAGGATATTTGTTCAGGGAGATGGTACAAGTGATCTTCATCTTCCTAATAAGTGATGGACTTTCTTTTAACTTTCCTTATTGATTTTTCGAAAGAAGCTCTAATAAAAACAAATTATTAATACCAGGAATTTTGCTTCCTATTTTTATATTTTTTTATTGTTATTATTCTTATCATCAAAAGTTTTATCTTTGATAATAAAAATTGGAGGAAGGAGGTAATTATTTTTGTTATTATTTTTATTTATGACAATGCTATAAATTTATGGAAATTATGTGAATTTTATATCATTATTTTTATAAGTATTCTGTGCAATTAAAATAATTATATTAGTAATTGAAAATGGAAAAAATATTGTACTGAAATCTACTTGAGATTTGTATGGTAGGCATTTTACTGAAAGTTCTCAAAGTTGAATTAGAGAAAAAATATTCATTATTAATATTTCTTTGCAATATATATAATAGCCTTAAATAATTTATTTTTCGACAGAGAGATTTTTAAATTATTCATCAAAACAATTTTAAGAACAAATTCCTTATTACATTTTTAAAACCATCATACATTTTTTAACTATCACAAATTTTACTTCTAATACAACATAAAACTTTGAATTCACATTTACATGAATTTGATGCAACTAAACGAATACTTAAATAAAATATTTCATAGCTTTCATTGATACTTTAAAAAATTATTTCTGCAGTAATCCACATCGTCTTTTTACGAAAATGCTTCAATGCATTCACATTAATTCGCTATTTTAGGTTTAAGGTCTTCAAAATCAATTCTATTTTCTTCTAGACCCAAGCTTTTCAATGCTGTTTTTATATTTTTATTACAAAACCATATTTTAGTAAAAATATGCCAGGAAAAACAGGAAATCTAGATAACATTGTGATAACTAGACTGATATAGTATCAATGATTGTTGCAAATAGTATTGAATGATAACTAATGAAAATAGATGTTAGTTTTCATCCAAGTTTCTTTCACAATTTTTAATACCTTAAAGAAACATTTATTTATGATATAAGTATCAGTATCTGCTTTTTTCTATATAACACAGTCAGTTCATGGATATCTAGAATATTTCTATAAAGCTTGAGAAGTGAAAAAACAACATACGTATTCAGAATTTCTGTATTTTACTCAAAATCTTTCTTATTGGCATTCCAAATGGCCAACAAATTAAAGGCCTGTTTATCTTAATTAATTTAAAAGATAATGGATGTTTAAGGTATTTTTTCAAGAAATTAATGACCAATTGGTATTGATGGCAGTCTTGTTAAGATGCTTGTCGTCAACTGTTGAATCTGGACATAGAGCAATGACATGCACATGATCAGACAAACAATAACATGCACATACTTTTAAGTGCAATCAATCAATAACAAACAATACAACATGAAATTGGGGTCTACTTCAGCTTACGTACACAATTCTCATAGGAGGGTTGTTTATATAATTCACCGACATGGTGAATTCTTTGAAGTCAGGTAGGACCCCATATTCATATGTTTCAAACGATTAGTTTAAATTAAGATGAACTACTCTCCTTATAGATAGAGCATTTCCACTTTTGAATGAGTGTTTTCATAGGATATATGCTTGCATTCACACAATAGAATTTTGCAGTCATCATAGAAATTTTCTTCTCGTGGCCAGAAAAAATAATTTTAACTTAAAAAATTTATTTTATTTTGTTTTGCCAAGAACCTTATTTAAAAGAAACATTTTATATGGTTTTGCATATTATACATTATAGTATACTAGCTTTAAAGTAAGATAAATAACACTGTTGAAGCAATTATTTGATTTATGACCTGTATATTTCCTGTTGCAACATGAGCTGATCTTTGTGAAAAACACTTGTGCATTCATATGCTATTATAAATTTATGGTAGTTAATTTTACCAGAGAATCATTTACTAGACTCGACGTATTTAGGGTTCAGCTTTGACACAATAATTCATGAAAATCGGAGTATCTTCTCTTGAGGAGAATTTTAATTTTTTTTGCGTACTAATGATCTGACTACCACCAAACATTACTGATTTTACTACTGATTGTAACTGATATTGCAAGCAATATTATATTTTTGATAAAAGTATTAAGTTTTTTGCTGTAAATCATTTTCCAGTTTCACTCAACTCCAGATTTGTATGACATCATTATTATTCCTTCAATCATTCTTCAGAATATTGGAAGAACATAAATAAGTATTCTAAAATATAATTTGTTGTTCTTTGTATTAATAATCCTTAATTTATTTTATCAATTCTTCAAGAAAAATAATGAAAATTAAACTTATTCAAAGTTTTTCGCTTTAGTCTATCTATTAAAGAAGCCTTCTTTCTTATAAAAAGTACAAAATTCTACCTTGAACTGCTAATAAAGCTTAGTGCGGGTGTGTTTGTATTGTAAATGCACACATTATAAACTTTGAGAGAACTTGAAAGTTATGCTAACTCTTCATTTACGGCAGTTATTTAGTACATATTGCTATACTAGAATACAGATGATGTTTTCGAAGAAATTACATAAATCAATATGTTAAAGTTATCTAAAAGGTCACATCATCTCGAGAAATCGAGGTATGGTCATATTATCTCGAGAAAATGGGGTAAAATCTTTTTTAATTCTTAAAAATATAATTTACCATTTTGTCATTCATTAAAGGATGACAAAAAATATCATATTTCATGTTTAAAGCTTCCTTAAAATATCTTTATTTTAGTATTTTAATATTTTATGTTTAATAAGAATCAATTTATTTTTTATTTTATAATAATTTATATTTATGTTCAAATATAAATACGTAATTTCTTTAACCAAATCAATATATTAAAGATAATTCTATCTTGAACTACAAGATAATCCACTAGAATTTTTATTACAAAAATAGGAATTAAATTCAAACTTCATGTGTGTCTGAAATTTTAAATATACAATAATAAAAAGACTACTAAACTCAGAAAAACCATTATGGAAGCTAAACAAAAAGAGCGATACTAACAGGATTAATATTCTTCTAAAATGATAGAAAGATCATTTGCGAATATAATGTAATGTAATTAACATAAATAACATTTTTAAAATTTCAATTTAGTTTCCAGTTATGTGAAATTTTGTAAAAATATGTTTGTAAATAACAATATAAAGCTCAAATTTGAATCCAAAGTATGTAACGAAATAATTATAATCTAATAGAAACAACTCAATTCTTAATTGTGTTATATTTAACATTAAAAAATTTCAATGATAAAAATTAATATAAATATTTTCCGCAAGAAAACAACGTTGCTAAAGAGAACATTTTTCATATTCAAAATAAAAATATTAAAATGAGTAACAAATAGGCTACAGTTTAAGCAGGAGTTTAATTTAATATTAATCAATTTATGCATTTTAATTTTGTGCTTCATATGTGTTTTTTGATGTTTTTATTAATGTCATAATAATTTCAAAGCAATTCAGGAAATTCACATAATTATTCTCCAGGCTTACGTAAATAAGTGCGTTTTTTTATTGTATAAGTTAAATAATGTTTTAAACTAATTTATCAAGTTTATAATTAAAATTTATTAAAGTGTGATTTTTAATCTTAAAATCTGCATATTTAACCTATCATTCTACAAAATTAACAAAATTTTTTGTCAACAATTAATGAATCTACTGACATAATCTTTAAATAGAACATGTTTTCATAAATCCATTTTATAACGAAGGATTATTGTTTTAAAGTTATAAAAATATAATACCGAACTCTGTCACATATTTTATTAACAATGTATCACTTAATTTTTCTATATTAATTAATATTTTAGAAGTCACGAATAACTGGCATACTTTTTAAATATTTCTAATAAATAATTGCTATATTATACAATATTAATTATTAGTTCTGAAGTGATTGATACTTAAAATGAATTATTTGAGATTTTTCGTTTAAGTATAAAACATAATTACTCTTTAATTTGATGGTATCGATCATAATCAGCGTTGAATAACGGACGTTGTTGCGTTTCGGTTTTGTGCACGCAAGTTTTTCGGAGAATTCATAAGTTGGTTGGTTGGAAATTTCTTGAGTTTACTCTGCTGGTATACATAAATACATATAATTATCTTTCTAATATTCACTAAGAAAGCAAATTTATCATGAATGTTAAAAATAAATTTCAACAGCTTACAATTTCGAGCTATTTGTTTCATGATAATAAATTAAATAAATCCTTCGGTAAATCAAATTGTATTTTAAACATTTTAAGACAAAAAATATTCTAAGTGGAAAAATGACTAATAATTTTATGTAATATATTTTTATCATTGTTTGATAGTGATAATGTAAATGCAATAATAAATATGTAATTTTATTAACAAATATGATATTGTACGCTTTATTTGTCAATTTTAACAAAAAACTTATTTTACAAAAATAAGTTAAAGCAAACAAAAAAATCTACATGATAATTAATAAAACAAAATTAATATTTATTGTTTCATGATTATTTATAAAAACTTATTTTACAAAAATAAGTTAAGGCAAACAAAAAATCTACATGATAAATAATAAAACAAAGTTAATATTTATTGCTTCATGATAATGCTCGTACTCTTTTTTCGCAAATAAACTAAGCTCATATTTTTTTTCTTTAAAATATTCTTCCACACCGCCGAATTGAAAGTAGATCCTCGTTTTATAACTTTCAGCATAAACTTGCTCATTAACATTCTGAACGAGTGAAACAATTTGAAAGGATTATTTATTTTATCGATACAATATTGCATTAAATATTTGAGAAGGTATGGTATTTTGTAAAATTGACAAAAATGCTTTTTGATATATAAACAAAAACTTATAAAAAATAAAATACAAACTTAAGGCGTAATATTATTTTATAACAGTGTTCCATTCAATTTAAATCACATCACTTTCAAGATTTCA
Source organism: Latrodectus geometricus (assembly GCA_026290005.1). Taxonomy (NCBI): domain Eukaryota; kingdom Metazoa; phylum Arthropoda; class Arachnida; order Araneae; family Theridiidae; genus Latrodectus; species Latrodectus geometricus. The sequence continues at coordinate 76,660 of JAPDSC010000532.1, forward strand.
ACGGTAGTTTAAGTTACCTGAAATAAGATCTCTGATTTTCTAAGCAAAATATTGACCAGAATACGGAAAGTGCTTGAATAGTATAAGATAAAAAAAAAAAGTGCTATCTCCCTCATTCTTCAGTACACATCGCACTTGTCATGTTACTTTCTTTTCTTGTCGCTGAGTGCTCAGGAAAATAACTATTTCCTTTACGCAAGAGGTCCAATGTAAATTTAGTCCACTGGAGACGTGACTGGATTAAACACATAACTTTAGGGTTTGCGATTGCTATTGAAAATGCATGAAGACGCCTTGCGGTTATGCGGAGGATAAAGATTGTCAAGTTCGAAAATAGGCCATCAATATTATGACATTTCATGTGGCTTATTTCCTTTCTCCCTCTTGTTAGAGGTTTTTGAGAGCTTTTTTCAAAATAAAGTTTAAGTAAACTGTTTTTGAAGCGCAGTTAATATTGTGATGAATATAAGATTATAATGGCTATAAAAATTAATTGATATTAATTTTATTTTAATCTTTAATTTATAGAAACTTTACAATATTATGGATTAAATTTGAAGACTTATACAAATATTTTATAAGTTTTTGTATTCATTTATAATTTAAACATTGCAAATTAATATTATTTATATATATAATTTTAGAAAAATGATAAAATTTCTCGAACCTTGAATCACAAATTAATTTTAATTAATGCCTGATAATTAATTTAATTAATGATGGATGATCAAATCATACTATGTGTTATATGATTTTCTTTAGTATAGCCTACAACATATATAACAAGGTTTTTTGACATATAATTAATTTGTGAATAAATGTATACGTAAAATGTTTCTAAAATAAAACGAACGAAATATAAAAATTCTTGTAAATAAATATTCTGAAAACTAATTTTATGACCATATACAATACAGAGAAAGTATATTCGTGTATTAATGATGTATTGAACGAAGAAAAATAATTATTTTCTGAATTCATTAAAGCTTTATAGTACATATTTGTTTGTAAATAGGATATGATAAGTGAAAATAACCTTAAATCCTTAAAATTAAACTAATAAAAGCACTTGAATAATAACGCAAAGTATATATTTTGATTAGACGTTTATTTAAAGCCATAAAATTTGTAGATATTTCTAATTCTTAATGTAAGTACATTCAAATTATAGATACATGCTTTTAATAGATGCTTAAGTTTTTCTTACGTACATTAACGTGAAAACAATGTTAAATGAAAACTGATTCAACTACCCCAGTGTTTACAAATTTGCCTTAATATATAATGATCTAGTTTACACACGTATTTAATTTTAATGTGTTACTAATGCGTAATTTTGTGTGAAATTAAAACTTATGAGAAACCTGAGTCGCTTATTAATTTCTCTGGAAAACTCTCTTTTAGTTTAATCTTTTCTCATTAGACACATTTAGTTAAACAAGAAAATATTTATTGCAAAATAAACTCTTTCCATTATGTTATTAAAAATATTGCGATAAATGTGACAGAATGAAAAAGAAATGTAATTAATTTATGTTTTCTTTTAATATTAATAAATAATTTAATATATAGATTAGTTGGCTGAGATATAAAATTACTTGTTTGATATGAATATTATTTATTCAGATATTTTCAATACTTATATATTTATTTAACATTAATAATTTTAATTATAACTTACGCAACACACACATATATGAATGACCACACAAAATATCTAATTTTAATAGGGAATTGCATATAAGGTGAATAATTTTGAAAGACTGAAACAATTGAAGTAAATTAATTTTTAATTTAAATACATTTTCTAAAATATATCATAATATTTAGAAATACTGGATTGACTTCAACAGTAAAAAATCTTTAATATCTCGGTGTTACATATATGTTTTTTATTCAAAATTATTTGTTCTTTCAAAAAATGATATGTAAATTTACATCACAAAAAAGTAAATAAAAATATTATAATAAAGAAATTAGATTTTGATTTACTTTTTTTCCATATGGAAGAGGTATAAGAAAAATGTCATATTTAGGAGTAAATGTAAAATGCCTAATGGAAAAGGATAATCTGATTAAGAAATTCAAAATGTTTGGTTTTGTAAATGCCCTGTAAAATTGGAGCATGGTGATATATAAGTTACTTGCAACTTCTAAATCTATTTTTTATAGTAATTTAACTAATAGTTTCTTTTTTCTAAAAGACATAAATGATATAAATTATCAACTACTGATAATAGACCGATTTGAACGATGTTTCCTCGTAAAATAACTCTAGAGACATTCAAAACTATCTCCCATACAACAGTATAGTGTACTGTATGATTATTTTCCCATCTTGTTTTGCAGCAATTAAAAATAATAAGACTGATAAAGCATCATAAAAGAGAATCTGATGTAGGGAAAGAGGTCATGGCCTAAGATACTACTAAAGAAAATGCTATTTTTCTGATGGAAAACTTTGTTTTGCACAACCTAAACAATAATATTTACTACCAACACCGAGATGAACATAATCTTGAATATTTTCAATAGGCAGGAAATTGTTTGCTCTTTGATGATATTGAAAGTTTCTGTGTATGACGCGAAACAGGATTTGCAGTTAGTTCTGTGAAAAACCTATTTCAGCTGTCATAATTAAATGATTCACCAATACTTTATACCTTTAAGTCTAATTATTAGAGGCTAAAACAAAACATTTCAGTATGATAATGATTCTCACTATGTATTTAAATGAACTTATAATTGGCTTTAAAAAGAAGTATTGAGGTTCCATCCATGTGAAAACTTAGTCAAGGCATGAATTCTGAAGAAAATATCTCAGGTCATTTGATTCGCTCACTGATTAAATAACTGTCAGTATAGGCATATATACGAATTAGATTTAGTTATCATGGACGTAAGTTCTTAATTCTTTGTTCAAAAATTAATTCAATAAAAGATCAAATGTTTTAAATTATCCAGAAAAAGGATAAATCAAAATGTTTTTAATTTATTGAAAAAATAGTATTTTCTAGTGGTCTTATAATTTTGTGACAGGTACTTGGAAATAATATTTCAAAAGCTTTGATGTATAAAAAATTTACCAAATTTAAATACCACTTAAAAATATGTCTATATTTTATATTTAAAATATTTTTTCTTGCTTAATTCAATTTAAAATTTTTTTTAAAAAAAAAAACTTACACATTTTTTTGATTAAAAATTAGCAATGTTTCAAATATGAGAGCAAGAAAAACAATGAATAAGAACAGTGGTGCAGCTAGCATGTATTAAAAATGAATTGCTAAGAAATAAAATACAAAACTGCAGAGATTACAAAAACTTATATTCGAATTTCAATTTTGTTGAAATGTTTGAAGAACAAGAAGAAAAGATATTCCAAGAAAATACATGATTGTGATTAAAAATGGCAACATATTAATTGAAACTTTATAAGATATTGAAAATTGCATGCATTTCCATCGAAAAAAATCCAGAATTTTGCATACATATTATATATGAATACAAGGAATTTTCATTAAGCATTTTAAAAATATTCTTCAATTTAGAAATAAATGCCTAGTTTTTTGTCCCTAACAGTTAAAGAATATTTCGACTTCATAATACTAATTAATTTAATGTGAGACGGATGAATAAGAAAGATAAGATGCATTTGATCTTCTATTATTATGAATTAAAGAAAAGGAATTATCACTGCTTGTATTGATATTTGATTACTATCAGAATCAATACTTGGTTCTCAATGTTTGACAATTAGAGACATTACTGAACAAATTTCCTATCAAATGATTCTTATCATTTGATATTATGATTATGATTCTTAAAATTTGATATCAAATAACTTTTATCATTGATAAGAATCATCCTTATCAAATTTCTTATCATTTATTTTTTAAACATTTTAAATATAAATATTATAATTAATTTTAAATACTTTTAAAGGAGCATTAACTTTGTAACGTTGCTAACATCTCAAGTTGCTCCAAGAACTGAGAATTGCTATCGTGACTGAATGGCTCTCGGCTTACTTGAACACGTTTAGTAGTTAAAAAAAATAATGTGTTCAAGTGATAAGAGATAAGCTTTCAGGATGCATTTTATTTCTAAAACATATCACTAACAAAACTCAGATACGGAAACCATTTCATAAGATGAACAAAAATTCAATTTTGGCCAACAATTTATTCTTATTTAAAAGGAGATAGTATCCAATTTCTCTAGTTTAATAAGAACCCACTGAAAATAATTCACAATTTCTGTTAATAAAAATCTAATTGCGGTCAATATCTATCTCAATGACTTCTCATCACCGAGGAAATCGTTTTAACTACTTATCGAAAAATAACATCACTGAAAAACTCGTCTATGGCTAGATTTATCCGATCAATAACTAGTGATATTATATGGAGAAAGCGATTTGTTTTCATTATTCTTCGATGGAAGTTCCTTTTTGTGTGCTCAAGGATTACTCTCAGGAAAGGGAACGATTTCGTTTATTAAATATCATATAATTATTTATCTATTCCATACTAAGCGCAGTTTCGTTTTCAATAATAAGATTTACTTTTACTTTTTATTTATATTCATTTAATATCAAATTAGATTATATTTTTAATATTATTAATGAATATACAATCAAATTTAGATAGTCTGTGTGTTTTTTATAATTCCATTTTTGTAAATTATAAAAAGTATGATATCCAGAACCTTATTTAATTAATAATATTATAACTAAATGAAAGTACATATTTTATGAATCATATTCAAGAGCAAACCTTTGTCTCTTGTTAAGACAGCACTTTTCAGCGGGAAAAGGACAGGATTTAGTGTCAAAAACTGGTAAACAATAGAAGATGGATATTTTACACGTACATCAGTCGGAGGTTGTGGTTGAAAATTTTCTGTATTCCCGTCCTTTCAGCACAGAAATACGATGCACTATCCAAAGAAAGTCTTCTAAAAAGGCAATTTAAGCAATGGATGCTAAAATTCTTGTCAACATTTCTAGTTTGGTTAGGCTGTGAACCTAGTGTTGTTAGGCACTTTCATATCTAAGAAAGCATACTGGAAAATAAAATACCTATTTTTTAAAATTCCCTTCCAATTTCTCTAAAATACCTAATTAAAATGTTTGCTTGTACAGAATATATTTTGTCGGGTTAAATGATAGGTAATTTTAAGTTTACGAAAATATATTTTGATTTTTATTTATTAAAAATACATAGGCACACACTGGTAAATTCTTAAGTTTTACTGACGTTTGACAATAATCAAACGAGGTTTGCATTAATGTTTGATGCGCAATTTAAAGTGAAAAGCAGATCGGACTAATATTTTACTATGGCACATTAACAGTTGCATTATATTTACATTTGCCATAGAATATAATACCCAATTTTGAGGAGAACATTGCCATTGTTTAATTCTGAGGAATCTATGGTTTCAACATGAAGGCACACGTGTTTGCAAGACGTCTCTAGTCAAGCAGTAAATAGTCTAGGTTTTCGGGAGCCAAATAATTTGAAATGGTAGTGTTGGAGATCGGTTTCCACATTCACCAAATTTCATTCCACTGGACTTTTACCTATGGAAATATCTGATACAACAGGTGTCTGTGACCACAGCACAAACACTCTAGAATTTGAAGAATGATTTATGGAAACTTTCAATTTCTTAAGTTGTCCCACTAAATCACCTTAATGCCGAAAATTGCATCATGTAGTGCCATTATTATTTTTAATAGTAATGGGAAATTTAACTACAATGCAGCTTATTAAATTTAAAATATGAATTTATGTTTATCTGCTTTCTATGAGTCTAAAAATTGAAGGCAAAAATTTCTGTTTGTGATTTAAGGAATTGTTCTTTTTTTTTCAACATTTTCCTTAGTTTTTTGTATTGAACTAAGTTTTAAAGACTAGAAAATAGAAAAACATTTTGTTGATTTGTTCCAAAATGAATTCAATTTTGCTTAACAATGTCTTAAATTAGTCAACATTATCACAAAATAAAACATAAGTTTTTTTATTGTTCTTTCTTTTTAATTATGGCCCATACTGTTTTATGTTCAATTCAAGCATTCAATATAAAGATTAGATTTTTGTTATAAAGGACATGATTATCGAATGTTGTAAGTTGCTACTGAAGAATTTCTTTCCTTCCACCTGGGGCTAAGGAGTGTTGAGAAGAATCTCTCCTCCTTCTGTTGGAGCAAAGCCAAAAGGAGTCCGTTTTAGTTTTGGTTACGTAATTCTTTTTATCGCCGCTTAGGTCACATCATTCGCAGTTCTAACGTTGGAGGATTACCATCATTATAACAAGCACAAGCTGAGAATAATCGTTCCATCCATCTTGATTAGAAGCAGAAATTTATCCTCCGTGCGAGAAATAGTTAAAAGTTGAATTAAGATTTATACGGGATTATCAGGTATAGTAAGCAATCGTGAGAGAATACGATGGTGAAATTGAAATGGTTACAATTCCTCTGAATAAATAATAAAAACTGATTCATTGAGGTCCAAAAAAGTAAAAATTGTCTCATTGATTTCCATTTATATTTTTCAGAAATTATTCATAAGATTTAAAAATTATGAAATAAAAATTTAGTCTTGCATTTCACATTTTTCTTTCCCTTTGTAATAATCATGCCATTCTATTGTAATACAAAATAAATTATTCTCGTAAAGATTTTCTAAGTAATCATTAAATTAAGAATCATTGTGTTATGATAGTTTTCTTGCTTATATAATTTTCGAATATACGTTATCCTAAAACTATAAAATAAATTATTGTTGACAATTTAGAAAAAAATCTAGGTAATATATTTGAATTCAGGTTTTAGGCACATCCTAAATAGATATAGAACTGAAGGTATTTGAAAGAAGTTATTTTAACGAATCAAACATATGTTGATCGACAAGAAAGTTATATTTTTAATATAGTTTATCCCATTACTTCACCATTCTTATCTGCCAATGTTAAGCAATTATTCAATAATAAGCAATTAGTAAATAAATTTTGTTATCTTTTTGAAAATATCATGTACTTAATCTATTGAATCTTATAGAAATAAAAAAGAATTTAAAAAATTCAGTGGTAATATATTTTTAAAAGTATAAGCAATTGAAAGATAAATATATTAGAATTTATGTTTATCACATGTTTATAACAGTACAAGAAAGCATGTACATGAAAATTAGGGTATCTATAACTTTTTTTCAGTTGAACAAAATATAGTAAATATAGGTTTAAAAATATTTATGCACGCTTGTTCGATTTTCATTCCTTTCTGGAAATAATAAAATTATAGAAACACTAATGAAATTGGGTTAAAAAATTATATGCAAACAGCGAAGCTTATTCGTAAATTTAAATTGAAATAGCTAAACAAAATGCATCGTAATGTTTTGTGATTCGAATATACATTTTCTTTCAATTAAATAAATTAATAAAAATTCACTAAAAGCAAACGTAACTAATGGATTATTATGAAATTTAACAAATGAAATTTTTTATGTAAAATTACTATTCAATGAATTGTAAATACTGAAATAATTCTGCAGGTGATATAAAAATTTCTGATTGATTTGGAATATTTTACAATGAAATTATTACTAATGAATATGAAGTTATTTGTAATACATAGATAATGATGTTTTGAAATAAACACATTTGCGTTTTTTGTTTTCTTGTTATTTTTTCCGAATTCGTAAAAACAATTACTTAAGAATGAAGGCTATTTTAATTCTTTGTTTGAACTTTTTTGAGTCGCTTTTGTTGTCTCATATTCAAACGTAATGAAATAATAGTGCAAGTATTAAAACTGGTAATATTCATACTTTAAAATAAATTATAATTCACATATTATGTGAATAAGTTCGTGCTTCTTATTTAAAACATTAATACCAAACATATTTATATGCATGAAAATGTACAGTTAAATGCTTGAAAAGCAAGTTATTCTTAACTAATTACTAATTAATTTATTAAAAAATTATAATTAGTATGATAATAAATGACAAGGAATTATTATGTTTAGAAAATTCATAGTTTTACGTTCAATCTACTGTAAAAAATAAATTTGAATTTAATTGCAGTTAATTAAGATTATAGGAATCTAAAATCAATTCTTATACCGCTTTCAAAAATATTTTTTTATTCAAAATGTAAAATTTTAAACTTTAATAATATATGGAAAAAATTATCACTATGCTTTCAAAAAATAATTCAAGAAATCATTATTTTCATACTCCAACAAAACATCAACTTACTAAGTAAAAAATAATCTTAATTTGCCAGACAGCCCAATAAGAGACATTGATTTCCACAAAAGATTTTTTCATTACAATTTCTGAAAGACATCAGAAATCATTATTTTCAAAATGCACCGAAATATCAACCCCCTGAGTAAAAAATCATCATCATCATAATTGGCCAAACAGCCCAATGAGAGACAATGCTTTCCACTGCATATTTCTTCATTACAACCTCTGAAAGATCATTGATCTCTAATTCTTCTCATTGATTGCAAGAAAATTTGTTTCTACCTAGTCAATCCAACTTAATCGTGGTTTTTCCCGTTTTCTAATTCTAGTAGATTTAAAGAGCAGAATCTATTGTGTTGGCATCATGCATTCGAATCAAACATCATTCTATTTAATTTTAGATATTCAACTACATCAGTTTGTTTATATATCGCATAAAATTATAAATCTTCTAATAATGATTTTTAAGTTCAAAATATATATTAAATTTTTAAAATATATAGAAAATTATAAATTTTTTTTCAAACTGTAATTTAACTAATATTTATTTTCATACTCCACCACAATATTAATCCTTTTTTTAAAAAGTAGTACTATCTAAATTATATTGTATTTTGCTTGTTCCGGGTAAGACATTTTATATATAATGAAGTTAATCCTTTTATTAGTTATTAAACATGATAACCACACTTATTTTAACAGCTTTTATATTTTTAACAAATATATGTATACATATATATTCAAGCAAGTGCTTGTAAGTAATACATTTTATATTATAAAAATAAATATAATGATTCTTTCTTGACGAGTACGTTGTTACATTAATTATTTTTACAATAATATACATGACTCGAATAAAGTAAAAAATTAATTTAAATAACTTACTACAATAATAGATTTCATTAATTTTTGAAATTTTATAGATTACTTTCAAGAAGATTTAAGAATTTTTAAGCAGATTCAAAATTTTAGCTGTTTTCGTATTATAAAACTGCTAAAATTTCAAAATTGAATTTGTCTTTAACTCTCTCTCTCTTTTTCTGTATATATATATATATATATAT